>JAYJMB010077702.1:0-22536 GCA_036873735.1 Pouteria campechiana
GAAAAATCATGGTATTATCATGTGGATTTATGGTGTAAAGTGGAGTAACGACCCCAGGAGGGCGGGGCGTTACACTAGCCTAAAAAACCCAACCACTATATGGTCAATTTTATGCTATTTTCGTGAGAAAATCAATGGGTTTATGCATGGAAGCAAAGATCCTAACCTCTAAACCCAATTTTTATCAGTTTGGACGATGAAAGAGGAGGGGAAATTCTATTTAGCCATGATTGAGGGAGGATTCATGCATATTGAGGTGGGATTTTTATGAGAAAGAGGAAGACATGTCCAAAATTGAATGTAAATTGCTTTTTCCTATTTAATTTTGTGAATTTTTAGTTGCCATAATTTATACCCAATTCATGAATAGTGATTTTAGGGAAAATGATGGGTGTTTATTACTAAATTCATGGGGAAAACAAATAAAGCATGCCTTACAATGATTATGGAATGATTTAGACTTGGAAGATCATGATTATGCATTAACCCCATCATTGAACAGTAACCCTAGGGATAAAATTTGTATGAAACTATGTAAATTGATAAGGGAATTTGATTAATAACTTGATTACAATGGTTGTGGCATGATTTGAAGTTGATTAAATGTGATTATGCATGATGACTTCTGTCAATAGTTACTCTAAAAACATAATTAAGCTTGGCTTAATTGAGTTATAAGCATGACGACCATGTTATTAAGGTAAATTTGATGTTGAATATGCTGTGGAATCATGATGTATAATTGGGAGTGTAAACCCTAATCCCATGTTATAGAACAACTTGCAATTTATGGATGCCTCTGAGGCATTAAATCACTTGTCTATTGCTTCCACTAGAAAGGCTATATGAGTGACTAGGCATAAAGTAGCTTGAGATTGATTATGAAAGGGATATTAATACAATGTTTGCAATACATGACTTACATGCCTAGGGAAATAATTAAAAATGAATAAAGTTTGATCACCTCATTTGATTGGTAATGTGTAAAAAGAGTAATCTATTGGCTTGATATGAATTAGCCAGGTTGTTTTGATAAGTGAACGAAATTGTTATATATGTAGGACCATAATAGAAGATGTGGAACATTGATGTGCAACTCAAGTGATTGAATTAAGGCCAAATTAAAGACTTATGGAACTTGAAGGCAATGAAAGTGTAGTTCACTCAAAGTAATTGGCCCTCTTTCGAATATAATGCTTTAAGGGGATAGTAATTATCCCATTGGGTGTATTTACTTATTTACAAGCATATGTATGTTGATGGGGATTTTGGATTTATCATGAATGTTGGTTGTAATAGATGCATACAATGGTTAGATTGTTGAGAATAGTTATGTCTCAAAAATTATTGTTGTTATTATTTAAATATATTGGGAATAAAGAATATCCCAAAATTCTTTATGTGAGGATTGAATAAATGTATGTATTAGTGGAATGGTAAGCATTCCATGGTAGTTTATTCATAAAAACATGATATGATATGCTAATGCCTGCATGGCATAAATTAATATATGGTGCCTGAATGGCATAGATATGATGTACCCAAAGTAGCTTAGATGTTAAGTGCCTGAAGGGCACGATTGAGATATTAGTTTAAATATGGTATTCATTATTGTGCTTGAATGACATTATTATGGTGTGAGGTGTCAGAATGACTTAAACTTGTTAGATCATATGATTATGAACATACTGCTATTTTATTATTATTTTCTATTCAACCTACTTATTGAGTTTGGTCGGACTCACCCAAGTTTATCAAAATTTTTAGTGGACAGGTGGAACCATGGAGCTCGAGTTTAGAGTTATAAGGTCGTTAATGTATTTAAATGGTGATATTATTGTAAATTCATGAGATCTAATGTATGATGTAACATTTATGTACAATGTTATTGTAACAACATGTTATTGTGATAGATTGTAAACTTTGTATATCCAATATGCCATTTGCCATCATGATATGATTTCAGGTTTGGGCTACGATGTGGGTGTGTGTGGTTTATGAATTAGTTTAGTTATTTAATTATGATTTATAATTATTAAATTTAAGTTTTATATCATTAATAAATGCATGCAATAGTTTAAATCCTCAAAATACAGGGTAGACTCTGCCAAAATTTGGGAAAAATTTACCTTAGAAATGGGAAAACGGTAGGATGATGGTAAAACTCATAAGCCCCAAGGCGAGGCATCACAAGGATATTCCTATGGTATGGGATTTTCCTAATGTATTCATAGGTGAATTGCCTAGATTACCTTTAGAAAGGGAAGTGGAATTTAGTATTGATCTACAATTTGGAACAAGGCCGATAGATAAAGCTCCTTATTGAATGACACTAGTAGAAATGGTAGAATTGAAGGTACAATTACAAGATCTAATGGATAAGGACTTTATTCACCTTAGTGTGTCACCTTGGGGCACTCCAGTATTGTTTGTAAAGAAGAAAGACAAGAGTATGAGATTATGTATCGATTATAAGAAACTTAATAAGGTGACTATCAAGAATAAATATTTGTTGCCTCGTATAGATGATCTCTTAGATTAGTTACAAGAGGCACGAATCTTTTTGAAGATTAATTTTTAATCAGGATATCACCAGATGAGAATCAAGCCTATAGATGTTCCTAAAACTACTTTCAGGACTAGCTATGGACATTATGAATTCCTAGTGATGCCGTTTAGGTTAACAAATGCTCTAGTAGTTTTATGGATTTGATGAATAGGGTGTTTAATACCTACTTAGATAAGTTCATGATCATATTCATTAATGATATTTTGATATATTCCAAAAGTAAAGAGGAACATGAACAACATTTGAGAATGACATTGCCGAAAACTCAGAGAAAAGAAGTTGTATGCTAAACTTAAGAAATGTGACTTCTTGATGAACACTATAGATTTCTTGGGTCATGTGTGTACCACCCTAGTGTTAAAATAATGTAAGTGTGGAACGATTATGGCGGAGTTTATTTGAATAGGAAATGATTTTTATTGCATATAATTTGTATGGAACTTTAGTAAAGTCATGCCAATTGTGTGTGATGATTATATAAATTAATCTACAATTGTTGAGAAAATTCATAATATATTTAATGATATTTATTGTGTAAAAATTATGTTAAAATACACAAGAAAATGCATGAGAAAAACAAAGGAGAAATGGAGAAAAACCAAAGGAGCACAAGAGTATGTTAAGGAAATGTGGAATTTGAAAAAAAAGGGTCATTGGTGATCAATTTTTGACTTGGATAATGGAAATAATTTGAAAATGTGTAAAACATAAGAGTTGTATATCTTGAAATTATCTTTCTAACTCATTAAAAATCATCTGATTTGAATATCATATGCGGACGTTATGATTAATGCACCAAAACTGCTCTATATGGGTGAAAAATATAGAAGATACCAAAAATTATCACTTTATTTAAATTTTTTTTATAGATAGGGGATGATTTCGAAGAAGTGATCAACATAAAAGTTGTATCCATTGAAATTATCTATTTAATGGAATAAGAATCACTCAATTCAGAGTTTGTATGAGAAATGTATGGTAAAATTACTGAAATTACTCTTGGTGGATAATTAAGAACAGGATTAACTTGATAAAATTAAAAATTTTATATTATTTATGTAAAATAATTTTTAGAAATTATATGTAAGACCCATTGAGATAAATATAGGTTTATGATATGGAATTTGCAAATTATTTATTATTTTTATGTAATATTTGGGGTTTAATTATCAAGCAGGCCAGAATTCATAGTAAATAAAATTATTATGTAATTAAAATAATTAGGACAATTTAATTCATGATAAAATCAAATTTGGGACATTAATATTTTATTTTAGTATGATATGATGTTAATTTGATAAACTAAGTGTTAATGGCATGGATTTAGGGTGGAATTTTGGGAGACTTTGAGGTGCATGTGCATAAGAATGATGGTGCACAATGGAGCATAAAATCTCTTCATGCCATTCTCTCCCCCTCTCAAACCCATGATATCATAGCAACCCTTAACTATCCAACTCACATCCATTTCCTCCAAGTGTCTATGCCCAAAATCTTGCATACAAACCCTAATACCATTCCCATGCAAAAGCACTCATCTTTCACCCATCTTGGATGGGCAAAGAGATAGAGAAAGACTTGTTTCACATCCCCAAGATGTTGTTCATGGGTGGGTGACGATGGGAGATTGCAAATTTGGGGAGAAAAATAATGCCTAAACATGTTGTAAGTGTAATGCTTGAGGCATTAAAAATAAGGTGAATAAATGTTTTTTAAAGAAAACAAAGCAAATGATTTGATTGTAAGTTATTTTGGGCATAATTTCTATGCACTAGATGTTAATATTATGTGAAAATATTATGATTAAAAGTATATGAAAAAGAAATGGCATAAAATGGAGAAAAAAGGGAACAAAACAGCAAAAGAAGGTGAGCCAATGAAACTTGCGCTAACAGCATTGGTCGTCAAGGAGGCAATGGGGCGGTGTCCAGCAGGGTTGGCACTGTAGTGATGGTCGACAGTATGAAATGGGTGGCCTATTTTCTTTGGCCAAACGCCATCCTACTTTCCTCTAGAAAATTCTGTTCTTTCTTCCCCTTTTTCCCTAGCTCCATTACACCCAATTTCTTGCCATTTTAGCTAGGAAATCATCTTGCTTAGCTATCTAATCATGTGATATTTCATTTAAACCCAATTTTTATCTATTTGAACCTTGAAAAATTGAAGAAAAATCTGATTTCCATCGAATGGAAGGAGCTATGTGGAGCTTGAAGCTTAGACTTTCATTTGGGGAGGATGGCTACGCATGAGATTGAAGGACTATTGACCAAAATGAGAAGTTACAGCACTTGATGAGCCAAGGAACAAAAGAATGATAAAATGTTTTTATAGTAAGGTAAGTAGGCTTTGTTTGAATAAATGGATGGGGATATAGAATATTCCATTGCATATTTTTGGGCAAGTATGTTTTGCTTGGGGATTGCGAATATTCCTTATTTTCTGAAGGGTAATATGTATTATGTGTGGTGAATACTTAACAGCTAGGGAAAGAGAGTATCCCTTAGTTATGTATTAATTGAATCTTTGCATGATCATTTGATTATATAATTGCATGGACAAGATGGGATATGATTTACCCCATGAACATTGTGTATGCATGAATTGAAGGGGATCGAATGTATTCCCTAATGGGATTAGTGTATCTTTAATGAAATCTTTGTTTGAAGATTGAGGATAAAGAGTATCCTGAGTATGTATATGTAATGATTATTATTATTGAATATGGATGTCTGAATGTGAGGGATAAAGAATATTCCATCATTGTATGTATGGGTTAATAATTTATGGGGATAAGGATTATCCCATAATCAGTTAGTTTGCTGTATATTGGTGAATGTACGTATTGATGGAATGGGAAGCATCCCAGAAATGGAAATCTATGCCCGAATGACACAATTATGAAATGTGGTGCTTGTATGGTACATTTATGATATGATGACCTGGAATGGTTTAGAGGTAATATGAGGTGCTTGGAGGGCACGAGTAAAAGTATGATTGTAAATGCCAGAAGGGCGTGGATTATTATACTGAATAGAGGAGGAATTGAGCCTCCTTGATATGTATATTTATGCTATGATTCTTTAATAATTTGTACTCATGTTCTGGGATGTGAACATGTGATTTTTGATTCTTATCTTTTTATATTTCTACAAACTTACTAAGGTGCTTGGACTCACTCCTTTTTATTCTATGTTTTTAGCTAACAAGACAAGTAAAGAATCCCAATTGTGGATTAGGACTATTGAGCAAAAGTAGAAGACATTTAATGGTATGATAGCATGTGGGATTAGAATCCTATGGTATTCTTATATAATGATATAATTGTATAATTGTAAAGTTCATGATGTATTTGTATAATCATAATTTAACAAGATTTCAATGATGTATGGCATGTCATAGTAAATCATTTAAGATGTTGTGATAGAATAGTATGATTCTAGTGAGAAATATTGCCATTAGGTTACAGTTCTAATCTTAGGTGGAGCTATGGATATGGGTTGAGGGTAGTAAATTGAAATGTTATTTTATAATTCTTGCAATTGTAAATTTTTATTTGATTCAACACATGTATATCAGATAGATATTAGGTTTACATGCTGATATTTTAGGGTAAACTCTGCCAAATGTTTTCAGGATACTTACTTTAGAAGTAGGAATTATAGGAAAATGACAAAGCAATGGTAGCATTCCACATCGGCCCCGGTATGAGATAGTTAAAATGCATAGAGTGGGGGTGCAAGGTGTTATAAATGGTATCAGAGCCTATGACTTATCTATGTAATAAGTCCTGCTCATCTGTGTTACAGCACTTAGTCTAGATTCATGATGACATTGACTATGAGAAAGAACCCGAAAATGACATGCCAATACTAGTATAGGGATTCATGAGAAAAGGCTACCTTAATGGTAAATAGGTTGGCATGAGGAATGAGCAAAGTGCATATAAATGATAAGTGTGAAGTGGTATGATAAGGTATAGTTGATGTAAATAGTAGTTGTGAATTGATGTGATTATGAATGGATGATATCCATATAAAATAAAAGTGATAATGCTGTAATAACACAAAGTACCATCTATTTACTGTGAGTAGAGCAGCACAGTGAAGCGCAGTGATGCCCATATGCGCACTTGATTGGCATGTTTATTTCATAATGTTTTTGAATGTGAAAGTGGAATGATGAAACTATGAAGTTTCATGAATTGGCATGTGTGATTTGATTGCATGAATTATTGTGATTAATTGACTGATTGTAATGTGTTGTGGGTGAATGATTTGGCTTGTGTATATGTTTGGTTGAGTTATTTAGAAATGAATAGATTGTGTAATCAGTCGCATATCATGAATTTTGATTGTTGTGTGATGAATGATATAAATATGATACATGATATCATATTGATATGGATAGGTTTGGATGGCTTGAATGCCTTGGTGGAATAGATGCTAAGATGGCGTGGATGTAATGGAAATTGACACCCATTGGGTGTGGGCATGCATTTATGGCATAGTATTTGATGTTTTGTATTCTGAGTATGGAAGCATACTTTGATTATGTTGTTAATGATGGCTTGTATATGCATTTTGATTGAATGAATTGTTATGTGAGGTTTGAGCATTCCTATGTTTTGAATCATGTGATCGATTATAATGCCGAGATGGTATTGATGTGAAGATTGCAATGTCGGGATGACATTGTGTCTGTTGGTGTATCGAATTGAATAAATTATAAGTGAACAATTATTTGATTGCAATGTTATTAATATGTCATTGTTTTGTTTCTCACCATTACACATCCATGTATCATTGAATAACTTTGCTTGTGAGTATGTTGATTTGAATGAACCAGCATGTGTGCCAATGATTGTGTTGAGTAGCATTGGATTTTACTATGATTGAATTGAGTTATTTGATTTAACATGATTTATAAATTTATGTATTTCCCCTATATGATTGATTAAAGAAATTTGCCTATGAAAGTTGTTAGCATTGAGATTTTTTATATGGTATTGTTTTGTAATCCATTTGAAGTCATGAACGCGATGGTTATGATTAAATTTTGTGTATGTTTTAGTGTTATGCGAGATGGGGAATATTGGAATGGATGAAGGATGCCTAGAGGGCATGATTGGCAAGGCTAGTTTGACCTGGATTGGATATGATACACCTAAATGGCGGGATGGCTTGAATGGCTAAATATGATATGCTTGAATGGCAGGATGGCCCGAATGGCCGAATATGATATGCCTAAATGGCGAGATGGCCTGAATGGCCAGATATTATATGCCTAAATTGTGGGATGGGCTGAATGGCTAGATATGAAATGCCTGAATGGTAGGATAGACTGAATGCCTAGATATGAAATGCTATATGGCAAAATGGCCTGAATGGTCGGATATGATTATGCCTTAAATTGCGAGAGGCCCGAATCGCCAATTATGAATATGCCTAAATGGTGGGAGGGCTTGAATGGGCCGATTGAATATGCTTGGTTGGCTTGATGGCCTTAATGGCCAGACTGGATATTCCTTAGAGGCATGACCTACATGGATGGAGATGATAGAGAAGCCTAGATGGCCAGACTGGATATGCCTTGGAGGCATGACCTGCATAAATGGAGATGATAGAGAGGCCAAGATGGCCTGGCTATTACCTATGATGGCAAAGAAACCTATGATGGTCTGGGTTCCACCTATGATGGCGATGAGGTCTGTGATGGCCTGGAACTAACACCCATAAGGGGCGGGGTTCAGTTATGATGCCTAGATAGCCGTTAGACTTGGCATCCATTTAGGATGAGGCTTGTGTATGGCTTGGGGCTTGGCTGTACTAACTAGATGCGCTAGTATGCCTTGACACCCGTATAGGGCAAAGGCCTATATGGTCTAGTATTGAGACTAGGGTTGAGGCGGTAGCTTGGAGGGCTTGAATTAATAACGACTTGGATTTTATGATTCTAGATTGCGTTGTCATGATCATATAATGAATTTTTGCACTGACGTGTGTTATTTTGATGATATAATTACACTAAAATTGGAGAAAATGTATTCTAAGTTAGCATGATGGCCTAGAAGGTCTAAATAAGTTATGTCACCATGGGGGTGCGAATGTGCCACAGAGGCACGGGTGATAAATATGATGGCATAGTCCCCAATTTAGTTTACCTGCAATACTTGTGGAGTATGAGGGCGATGATAAGCTATAAATAGATGTATAAGTCCCATATGTAGATGATTATTATTTATCTTTCCAAGTAAAGTATGTGTCTATCCTAATTAAAGTAAAAGGGTTTATGTTAAATTGATTGTATTTACAGTTTGAGTACCCTAAATGTGGACTTGTAGAAATGTTATTGGTAGTAAAATGAAATATTTTGTGAATGATCAAGACATATGATCAGAAACCCACAACTTGTATGGTGTATCACATGGATACAGATGCACAAGGTGTGAAAGAAATATGAGCAAATGAAGAAAACTAGTTGATATTTAAAGTTTCCAGGATGAAACTTTATGTAATAGGGGTAGTTTGTAATGCCCAAGGCATTAGAAATAAGGGGAAGAAATTATTTTGAAAAAAAATTCAAATGATTTGATTTTAAGTTATTTGGGGCATAATTTATATGCATTAGATGTTAATATTATGTGAAATAATTATGATTAAAAGTATATGAAAAAGAAATGACATAAAATGGAGAAAAAGGGAAGAAAACAACAAAAGAAGGTGGGCTAGGGAAACTGGCACCAGCAGCTCTGGTCTTTGAGGAGGCAATGGGGCAGGGTCCAGTGGGGTTGGTGTTGAGGTGCCAGATTCTGGCACCGGTAGTGCTAGTCGATGGTATAAAATGGGTGGCTGACTTTTTTTGGCCAAACCCCTTCTTGTTTTCCCCTCGACCATTCTGTTCTTTATTCCCCTTTCTCCCTATCTCCGTTACACCCCATTTCTTACCATTTTAGCTAGAAAATCATCTTACCTAGCTATCTAATCATGTGATCTTTCATTTAAACTCAATTTTCATCTATTTGAACCATGAAAAATTTAAGAAAAATTTAATTTCCACCAAATGGAAGGAGCTATGTGGAGCTTGGAGCTTGGACTTTCATTTGGGGAGGATGGCTACACATGAGATCGAAGGACTATTGAGCAAAATGCAAAGTTATGGAACTTGACGAGCCAAGGAATAGAAGAATGATAGAATGTTTTTATAGTAAGATAAGTCGACTTTGTCTACTGAATAAATGGATGGGGATATAGAATATCCTGTTGTGTATTTCTGGGCATGTATATTTTGTTTGGGGATTGTGAATATCCCGTATTTTCTAAAGGATAATATCTATTATGTGTGGTGAATGCTTAATAGCTAGGGATAAAGAGTATACCTTAATTATATATTAATTGAATCTTCGTGTGATCATTTCATTACATAATTATGTGGACAAGATGGGATATGAATTACCCCATGAACATTGTTTATGCATGAATTGAAGGGGATAGAATGTATTCCCTAATGCGATTAGTGTATCTTTTATGAAATCACCATTTGAAGATTGGGATAGAGAGTATCCTGAGTATATGTGTAATGATTATTATTCTTGTGTATGGATGTCTCAATGTGAGGGATAAAGAATATCCCATCATGATATGTATGGGTTGATAATTTATAGGGATACAAATTATCCTATATATTGGTGAATGTATGTATTGATGGAATGGGAAGCATCCTAGAAATAGAAACATGTGCCCGAATGACACAGCTATGAAATATGGTGCTTGTATGGTACATTTATGACATGATGAGCTGGAATGGCTTAGAGGTAATATGATGTGTCCGGAGGGCATGAATAAAAGTATGATTGTAAAATCCTGAAGGGCATAGAGTATTGTAATGAATAGAGGAGGAATTGAGCCTCCTAGATATGTATTCATGCTATGATTCTTTAATAATTTGTACTCATTTTCTGGGATATGAACATGTGATTTCTGATTATGATTGTTTTATATTTTTGTCAACTTACTAAGTTGCCAAACTCATGCCTTCTTATTCTATGTTTTTAGCTAACAAGATGGGTAAAAAAATCCCAACTATGGATTGGGACTAGTGAGCAAAAGCAGAAGACATTTAATGGTATGATTGCATGTGGGATTGGAATCCTATGGTGTCCTTCTATAATGATATAATTGTATAATTATAAAGTTCATTATGTATTTGTATAATTTTAATTTAACAAGATTCTAATTATATATGGCATATCATAGTAAATCATTTAAGATTTTATGATAGAATGGTATTATTCTAGTAAGAAATAATGCCATTAGGTTATGGTTCTGATCTTAAGTAGAGCTGTGGGTATGGGTGTGAGGGTAGTAAATTGAAATGTTATTTTATAATTCTTACAATTATAAATTTTTGTTTGATTCAACGCATGTGTATCAGATATATATCAAGTTTACATGCTTATATTTTAGGGTAGACTTTGCCAGATTTTTGGCATGATATTTACCATAGAAGTAAGAATTGTAGGGAAATGACAAAGCAATGGCAGTGTTCTGCATCAACCCCGGAATGAGATAGTTAAAACACATAGGGTGGGGGTGGGGGGCATTACAATAAGTCACTTCCCTCAATCAATTTCTAGTTTTCTGATTTCTAGAGTTTTTAAACCAATTCATTAAGCTATTTTGGGGTAATTTAATATGGCTTAAATGGGGATTTCGTGGGGGACATACATAATGTGGTGATTATATGATTTATAGAATGATTTGGGTGTGAAAAATAAGTACGTATTGCTGTCCACATCATGGTCAACAATATTAAGCTATGATGGATGATGTTGTGTGTGAATGGGGAGCCAACAACTTGAATGTATTTGGAGCATAATTAGGTTGTTGATTAATGTTAATTACTTGTTAATCATGCTAGATACCAGATGTATGTTGGGGGAAAATGCATAAAACCTATGGCATATTGCAAAAAACAATTTCATATTAAGGGATGCAATGATATGATTATTGAAATGCTTCAACGAGAAGCTATTTGGGCGCAAATAGTAAATTGGAGTTGCAACTTGAATATTTTTAAGTGTAATTACCTCAATTATAATGTTGTAATAATATTAATGATATGATATACAAGATGTATGTGGCTAAGAATTCCTAAATCATGTTATATTTTGTTGAAATTAAGAAGTTGAGTTCAAGCATGAGAGATGTTTAATGTAATACCTCTATGAGAAACCAAGTAGCCTTGAAAGCTTACATTATAGCCCTAATTGGCTACTAATTAAGGAATTCAAAATAAGATTTTGACCCAGCAAATAATGATGAAGTGGTGATTAAACGAGATCATAATGACCAGCTCTATAGGTGATGTTAAAATGCAATTTAGGCACTTGAAGTGCATTAGAAAACCTCCCACAAAGTGGGCACCAATGTAGATGAATTAGTGTAACACAAAATGATCTTTAGTTGACTTGAAAGTGTAGCTAGAATGGAACAAAAGGTAGCTAAGTAATGCCCTTAACATCTCATTGATTTTTATGTTAATGTGAAGCTTAAAGACCCTTTAATAGATGACTTGAAAGGAACTACAAATCATCATTTTGTTATCATTAAAACCCCATGTTAAGATTAACATGATTAGAGCTACCTTTGTATAAGAATAACCACCTTAATTCAAGTTTATTATGGGATATAAAGTTTCAAATACATTAGTCAAAATATGATAGCTTAGATGCAAATAAAAATGTGTACAATTGTGAATTTTCACATGTAGAGGTTGTTCGATATTTATTAAGCTTATCAACCCTAAAGAGGGTGTTTTAGTAATGAAACATCAAAATGGTGGTTCAAGTGAAAATTTTGAAAGTTGAACATCCCAACTTGAAATAAATGGAAATATTCACTCGAATGAGTGGTTAGAACGCATAATGGAATAATGGGATAAGAAAAATCTTAATGAGGTAATTAAGTGGGTTTTTCTCTATTTTTATGGATTGAGTAGGATTTCCCAGTAGAAACATATGTAAATTAAATATTGGTGCATGTGGTATGGTAGGGCTACTCGAACATTGATTGAAGGCTAAATCATGGAACTTGGTGTTATGAAATAGTTCTTCATTAAGGTAAGTAGGCTCTTTGTTGGTTACATGTATGATGAACAGGGATAGTAATTATCCCATTGGTTGCTTCCGGGCATGTATGAATGATTGAGGATATTGAATATCCCATTAATTCTCAATTGTTATATGTATTGGCTGTGATTGTGTCGATGTGATGGCCTAAGAATGTTCTAGGTGTATGTGTGGTTTGATGGGAATGGTGTGCATTCCTTGATTCTTTTCTTGTTAAATAGATACATGAATGGGAATAGAGATTATCCCATGATTTTTGTTTGTTGTATAGTTTGTAAAGGTGTATAGAATTAAAGGGATAAGAGATTTCCTTGACTATCATGATATGTATTATATTAGGTGAAGATGTGTCTTCGATGAAATGAGAAGCATCCTATTATGATGTATGTAAGTATAGTAAATAGATTGCCCTTGATTGGTTTTATGCCTATATGGCATAAGTGTGATGTGATATGTGTGCCTAAAGGGCACCATTTCAAGGTTTTGTTTATGTCTATATGGTATAGTTCTAATATGTGGTGCCCGCAAGGCACATGTATGATATGAGATGACCGAGTGGCCAGTGTGCCTTGATGACACAGTTATGATATTATATGTTTGAAAAGCATAGAATGTTGCATGGACATAATGAGGAGGAGAGCCTCATGATATAATTGCACTGGCTTGTATTTATTCATGTGCTAGCTTTGGAATATATTGTTCCTATTTGTTTACTTTTCCTTATTCAACCTACTTAATGAGTTACTCGGACTCACGCCTTCTTATTGTGATTTTTAGCTAGTAGGTCAGGTAAAGAATCCTAGCTATAGGTTAGGACTGAAAGGTAAGATTTAAAGACATTTTTCTTGTGGTAGAATGATTTGTAAATGTAATTTGGTTGTGTAATTGTATAATTACATTGAAAAGATCTCACATGATGTATGATGTATGATCAATTGTATAGCATGTCATAGTGAATTAACTATATTATTTTGATTGAAATTATATTATTCTAGGAAGATAGATTGCCATCATGATTGGCTTTGATCGTGGGCACATAGTTGTGGGTGAATGGGCAGTTGTGGGTGTGTTTTATAAAGTTTAGCATTTCTTTATATCTATTAAAAATTTTAGCTTTATATATTAATGTATGTGCACATATAGATCTGGATATTTTAGGGGAGACTGCCAGATTTTTGGCAGAAGTTTTCCTTAAAAATAGATAAATTGTAGGAAAATGGTGAAATGCATAGGCCTAGGGGCGGGGCATGATAATGTGGTTTCCGGGGATGGCATTTCAGTTAATCCTCATGATATAGAGGTGATAGTGAATTGGCCTAGACTAAGTAATGTGACAAAGGTTAGAAGTTTTCTGGGATTGGCTGGATATTATAGGAGGTTTGTAGAAGGATTCTCTATAATTATCATGCCTTTGACTAAACTGGCTAAGAAAGGAATTCAATTTGAATGGATAGAAAATTGTGAAGAAGCCTTTCAAGAATTGAAAGGCAACTCATAGAAGCACTAGTGTTGGTAGTGTAATCTAGATGGTGAGGATTCATGATTAACAGTGAAGCTTCTAAGAAGGGGCTCAGTTGTGTATTGATGTAGAATGGGAACGTGATAGCCTATGCATCTAGACAGTTGAGGCCACATGAACAAAATTATCTAACCCATGATTTGCAACTAGCAGCGATCGTCTTTGCAATAAAAATATGGAGACATTATTTATATGATAAAAATGTGATATATATACTAATCATAAGAGTTTGGAGTATATTTTCACCCAAAAAGAATTAAATATGAGGTAGAGATCATGGTTGGAATTGTTAGAGGATTATGACCTAAACATTCACTATCATCCTGGACAGGCCAATGTGGTGGTAGATGCTTTGAGTAGAAAGTTTGGGAGTAGTATGGCATGTATGCTCACTTAGAAAGAAGAGTTATTTGAGGAACTGAGAAAATTAGGTTTGCATGTGGCAATGAAAGGCTTGGTTTCTCAAATGTGTCAGTTGAGTATACTACCGACTCTGATATATGAAATCAAGCTAGCCCAAGAAGAAACCACAGATGAAGAATTCCAAAAGTTAAAAAATAAAGCTCAGAAAAATGAAATATCAGATTTTTTGTGGGTGCAGATGGTGTCCTAAGATATAGGAATCAAATGGCGATTCCTAGAGGAGATGCAATCATGCAGAAAATCCTTGAAGAAGCTCATTATTCTCCTTATACTATTCACCTAGGGAGTACATTTACATGATTTGAAATCACATTTCTAGTGGAATGGTATGAAGAGTGATTTAGCTCATTATGTAGTCAAATGTTTAACATGTTAGAAAGTAAAAGATGAGAACCAGAAGCCAGGTGGTCTATTGCAGCCTATTGGACTTCCTGAATGGAAGTGGATAGATATTACTATGGATTTCATTATAGGTTTACCAAAAATAATAGTGGGATATGATAGTATTTTGGTGATTATGGATAGAGCGACTAAAGTGGCTCATTTTATATTTGTTAAAACAACTTTCACTGCAAAGAAATATGCTTAGATTTATCATAAGAACATAGTGAGATTACATGGTGTGCCTAAGTCTATTATTTCGAGTCGAGGATTGATGTTTACTTCTAAATTTTAGAAAGCATTGTATATAGCTATGGGAACTTGATTGGACTTTAGCAGCACTTATCACCCTCAAACAGATAGGCAAACTGAACAAGTGAACCAACATTTAGAAGACATGCTTAAGGCCAGTTTCGTTGAATGGGGCAAGGCTTGGAGTCATTATTTGACCGTGATTGAACTTGCTTATAATAACATTTATCATTCTAGTATTCGAATGGCTCCTTTCGAAGTATTATATGATTGAAAAAGTAAATCACCCTTATATTAGAATGAAGTGGGTGAGAGTGTACTAGTTGGCCCATAGATGATTGCAAACACAGTAGAGAAAGTATCTCAAATTTAAAAAGATTCAGATTGCTCAATCATGCCAGAAGAGTTATGCGGATATATGAAGGTGTAACTTGGAATTTCAAGTAGGAGATAAGGTTTTCTTAAAAGTGTCTCCTATGAAAGGTATAGTGAGATTTAGCACTAAAGGTAAACTAAACTCGAGATATGTGGGACCTTATGAAATTTTGGAGCGAATTGGGAAAGTGGCATACTGAGTTGCATTGCCACCATCATTGAGCGGAATACATGATTTATTCCATGTACTTTCATTGAGGAAATATGAACAAGGTTCATATACTAAAATCAAAAGATATTAAAATTGGGGAAACTTTACAATATGTTGAGAAGCCAATCTAGGTACTGGACAACAAAGAAAAGCAATTAAGGAATAAACTTATTCACCTTGTAAAGATTCAATGGAGTAATCACACTCAAGATGAGCAACATGGGAACTAGAGGATATAATGAGGACCAAGTAACAATAACTATGGGATAAGACTTAAAGTTTCGAAGTCAAAAATTTTTGTAAGGGGGGTGGAATATGACGCCCCAAACTTTTTAGCAAGGGACCTTTCATAATTATATGTGTTAGGTAAATTATGCCTATGAATCTAATGGAGATTTGTAAAGAATTAAGCTTACAAATGTGTGGATTGTATACAAGTTGCAAGGATTCTTGCAGAGGTACTTGGAAATGTGTTGCAAGGATGCCGCATGTGCATGGCTAGGCATGTTTATTGGGGGTGCAATTGGATAAAATGCTCCACCAGCCCCAATTCACCCCCATGTTTCATCCGTCTTTTGCTCTTATGTCCCAAACCTTTCTCAACAACCTTTTTCCAATCATATTGCATCATTTCTAGTTGGGTAAACTTTTTGTATCCTAATAATGTTGTTGTCTTAAGCTGGAATTCACCTATTTGGAAGATAAAGGAAGAAGAGCAACTTGGAAAACTTCACTAAGGGAGCCTCTTACTATAATTGGTGGCAAGAATTGTAGAGTTGGAGTGTGATCTTAGAGGTAATGACTATCCCTATGTTGATTTATGATTTCTGCTTTAAGTTGAGTGTTATTTTGTAAACCCTAAGGAACTAGGGTGTGGAATTGAATGGTTTATCTATGTAAATTCATGTAGAATTGGTTAGAGTGCCTAACTATGATGTTGCTAATGGTATTTAGCCATGCGAAACTTAGGCAAATGATTGGCCATGGGTTGAACAACCATGTTCTGCTTTTATACAAGATATGTCGAGACAAAATAGGTTGGAAAGGAAATTTATGTAGTAAGGGCATGGAAAGGAAATTTATGTAGTAAGGGCATGATGGCTAAGTTAACAAGATTAATTCTTATGCTAATCATGTGAAATTATGATGGTAATAGAAACAATTTACAACTATCACATGTTGTTAAGAAGCAATGATTGAACTTGTGTACATTAAGTGTTGGAAGAAATGACCTTTTAACAAGGGAAATGCACTTGAATAGTCTTAATACAACCTAATTTTCTATTTAGGTGGCAGTAGGAAGGTAATAGATTCTAGTCAAACAAGGAATCGTCCATGTAATGAAAATAGGGACGAATTTTGGTAATGGATTGATAACTTTTATTTAGCCATGAGATTGGGTTAAGATTTCTTACTTTAGTAAATGTAAATTTCAATTGGACTATGTTATTTGTGTAGGGTCTATTGAACCGTGAAGTGAAAACATGGTGGTTATAATGTAAGCAGGTTTCTTATATAATGTACATGAATTTTTGAAAATGAATGGAATGAAGTATATCTTATGATGAATGAGGAATAATGTGTATACCATATTTCTCTTTTACGGGCATGGTATTTTAATGGATGTTTACTTCATGGTATTATGAATGATGAAATTGAAGTATTTTGTATAATTGCCCTATGAGTTCATATGGTCCATGAAATGTGTAAAAAAATGCATAAGCTTTCTTTGTGAAGTATGGATCAAAAAGATTTTAATGTCTTAATGGAGGTGGAATGTAGTGATGAAACTATAAATGAAGAGTTAAACAAAGATCCAAAAAGGTGTAAACCAATTAAGTAAGGAAAAATTAGAAATTTAGAGCAAATGGAGCAAGTAGCCAAATCGGTGTCGTGGCGCCCAAACTAGCGCCGCGGTGCCACCACATAAATTGCCATCCGCGGCACTGGTTCACTGAAATGCAATTTTTTTTATATATTGCAAAAATGGCCATAATTAATGGATCTTCTTGGGCAATCATTTTTATATTGTATTGAACTCTTAATGAGGGAAATGGGTTTATTACGATAATGATATTATGATGCCTTGATGGCACAAATTTAACATGGTTATATATATGCTTAGTTGACAGTTGACATAGATGCCTATATGTCATGAATATATATATATATGCATGGTTGATATAGATGCATGAATGGCATGAAAATAATAATTATATGACATCGAAAAGGAGTCGATATAATACGCCTGAAGGGGATGAAAATAATAATGATATGACACTAAAAAGGAGTGGATATAGTTGCATTGATTCCTATATAGATAAACAATTCCATTTATTTATAATTGCAACTTTTAATTCATTTCAAATCAATGAATTATCATTTCTAGATACTATGAGTGCCTAACTTTAACCATGGGATCATTTATAGCCATTAATTCCATATCAAAACTATTACTACTCCACATTCATTAGGGTTTCAAAGTGCTTTTGTTTCTAACAACAATCCTCATTATATAACATGATTCATACTTAAATAGCTTGAAAACCATTCAATTATCCTACAAACCTAGCTAATCTAGGCCCCATACGCAAAATCCTCTTCAACTCCTACTTAGGGCCTAATCAAACATTCAATTTTCTCGATCAAAATACCCCATACAAGTTCCAAAATATTGTAATTATATAATTAATCATTTCTCCCATAATTATTACAACATAAATCATGAAATCCCCAATTTCCACTATTCATAAAACCCTAATTCAATAGAATTTGAAATTTCTCACGCCAAATCACCATAATCACTTTATTAAATCATTCCCCTATGAATCTATAGCACATTATATATAAATTGCCCCCAAAACCATTGTTCACAAAATTCACAAAACCCTAGTAAGGCAAAATTCATAAATTTGATTAAGAGATAATGATTTACCATGAATTCCAAGCATGGTGTCCACCCACAAACGCGAATCCGAGCTCAAGACTCTAAGAAACTCCCTCCAATTGCCAAAAATTGGATTTTCCTCTTGCTTCCATCTTTAAAACTTTCAAAAGTTGGGTTTAAAGAAAACCTCAAGTGATTTTGTCCCTAAACAAGGATTTTCCCAAGCTAAAAGGCATGAATTTGGGCAAAATGAGGATAGGGCATGAAGTTTGGGCATGGGGAAGAAGAAAATAACAGGGTTTTGAAAAATAGAATGGAAACCCCCTTTTAAAAGTTAGATTTTTGGTACTTTAGCATGTCACAAGATCAATGCCGGGGCATCAAAAACTTGTGGTGTAGCATCCACTCGCTGGATGCTAGGAATTTGTCCTAAGCTAAAATGAAGTCGCAGCGTCAACTTTGGATGCCACGGCATCCAGTCCAGTGCCGCGCCATCCAAATCTGATGTCTTAGCATCCACCTGTTGGATGTCAAACCTCCTGCCTTCTGAAATAGTGCCGCAGCACCAAATTTTTGTGTTGCGACATTGACTTGCTAATCATCATTTTGGTAATTTTTCTCCGCCCTTTTTCTTTGTTTTCTCTCATGTATTTAACCCCTACTTAATCATAACATATGAACATAATAATATCACATTAACATGAATAATAATGTCCTCGGATAACTATAACACCTAGTGGTGTTAAATTGTGGATTATTATTGAAAAGTTATGATTTTGCATTTTATCTAGCGAATAAATTCAAATTTTAATTTGGAGTAGGAAAAATTGTGAAATTCAAGATAAAATGGTGGATGCTGAATTTAATAAGCATATGTAAATAATGTTATGATTTTAATGCATGAGAAGTTTAGAAAATTTTTTGACATGATACATAATTTAAGATGGAAATTAATGTGTATATGTTTTAATAATTACATAATGTCATTTTAATTATGCAAGGAAATTATTATATTTTGTGGGTAAAATTTATCTGGTAAAATCATATTAAAATTAGTGGAAAGGAATGAAATTAAATAAAGGAAAGATTGAGTAAAACTCAAAACTATATGTCTATTTTACGAAAATGTTATTTTTGGAAAATGGGAAAATGGGTCATTTGTGTTTAATTTTTTAGACATATATAATGGATGAATTAAAAAACGTGTTCAAAATAAAAGATGTATATCTTCAAATTATATTTTGAAAAAATTAAGAATCACTTAATTTTGATATCAGATGAAGAAATTATGATCAAAACAGTGAGACTGTTCTAAATTGCTAAAAAGTAACAGTGTGAATTATTAGGCCACTTTAATTAATTTTTTTGGCATATTTTTGGGATGATTTAGAAAAAGTTATCAACATGAAATTTGTAGGTATTAAATTTATATTTCTAATTCCTCAAAAATCATATCATATGGATATCATATGAAAAATATATGTTAAAATTGCTGAGGCTGTGTTTGGTGAAAAATTAAAGACGAAAAATAACGGGATTAAATTGATAAAATTGAAATTTGTGCATTATTTATGCAAATAATTTTGAAAATTTGTATAAAAGATCAATTGGGATAAATAAATAAAAAAATATATATGTATGATGTGAAATTTATAAGTGATTTATTAAATTTAAATAAGAATATAGTGTTAATTATTAGTAGGTGAGTGATGACCCATAATTTGATTAAGGCAAGATAATTATGATTTAAATGATATTATTTCTATTTATTTGAAAAAAATTATTTATGTAATTTATATACACATTTAAGGGAATTATCATATCAAATTAATTGTGATAGTTGAAAAGAATTAATAGATGAAATGATGGAAATTATGGGTTGCTTGTGTATGGAATAGAAATGCATTGGTGGTGTACAAAAATGGAGCAACACTAAAGTACGCCACCATCCTCACATCTCACACCCTTATCCCTCTCTCATACCCATAGAAATCAGCCCCATTGCTACCCATTCACGTCCCCATCTCTCCATCAAATCTTGCATGAAAATTTTTGATTTCTCTTGCAATCAACCTTACACCATTAGTAAACCTCATTACAACCCATTTGGATGTGCGAGGGAGGAGAATCCTCAAGTAAGTCTCTGTTTTGTTGTTGTAACTCATGTAAAGGTTGAAAATCAAATTGGGATTTGCATTTTTTTTTTGAAGGAATCAACACAAGGATTAAAGGTAATTGCTTCCCCTAAACTAATTTTGGATTTTCTAGTTGCTAGGGTTTTATATGAGGAAAATGTAATTTGTTTAGGGCTTTTTGGTATGGATTGATGGGGGAATTATTAGGGAAAATGATATTGAGGGTTAATGCAATATTTTAATAGTAATTTGGGTGTGATTTATCTACTTATGTTGCTGTCCACGAAATGGACAGCAACATACATGGATATTGGTTGAGATTTGGGCGTGATTGGAGGTTGGACAACATATTTAACAAATTTAAAGTTAATTGGGTTAATTATTATGCTTAATGCTGTTAAATATATTCCATTATGAATGTGTAATGATGGAAATGCATTTTATACACTATATGTTGCTAGAAAATGCAAGTTAAATCATGCATGTGACATGTTTGATAAAATGACCCAAAGAGAGGCCATATAGTTATGAATAATGAATTAGGGCAACTAGTTTGATTTATTTGGGAGGTAATTAACTTGCTTATGGTGTAATTCTAAGAATAATTAAGTTAGAAATATATTGTAGTGTGAAAATCTCAATGGAAATGCATCTTGAAAATCACCCCAAAAACGGGCAGCTATATGGACAATTTGTACACTAGGAAATTTGGTTTATTGGACTTCAATTAAGTGAGTAAAATGTAATTGTAATTAGATAGTGAAATTCCTTTGAGAATGTAATGGATATTGTTATGAAAAGATGGTTTATAGTTCACCAATTGGTAATTTGGAAAGAAGACAACAAGCTGAAATTTTATCATCAATTAAATTGCATTTATAAAGAGTATTTAAGGGTTGTCTTGTGTTTATTGAACTTTCCTAATGGTGGGAATGAGGATCGTGATTTTTAGGGATGAGAATTAGATCATGAGTAGAGTATTCAAATAAAGGAAATAAGTAAAAATATGCCTTGGGTGAAATTTCACTTAGTAGTATAGTTTATAGAATTGAGTTGGATTTCCATTAGACATATGTAAATTGAATAGTGGTGTATGTGACATGTGTAGGATTATTTAACCAGTGATAGAAGCTAAGTTATGAACTTAAAGGATGGTGAAATGAACGTTTCTTCAGGTAAGTAGGTTACCTTCTTTGTTTATTGAATTCATGAATGGGGATATAGAATATCCCATTGTTTGAAATCCGGGCATGTATGTTTTGTTTTGGGGATTGTTGATGTCTCTTGCTAGTCTAAAGAATGAAATTTATGAAGTTTTGTAATTATTGAATGTTAGGGATAGATGTTACCCCTTATTCTAAGCATAAAAACATTATTTTTGTGTATGGATGCTTAAAAGCGAGGGATAGAGAGTATCTCTAGATTGAAATAGTGGATGATTGTGATGTAAGGTAATTGTATTGTATAGCAAGGATAATAAATATCCTAGTCTAGAATTCTTTTGAACTTGTAAATGTATTTTGGGGATAGAGGATATCCCAGGCTATTATACTAAATGATATGTATCATATCATGTTATATAAATGTGTGTATTAATGGAACGATGAACATTCTATGATAAAGTATAATTATGTATGGTGTGCTTGAATGACATAATT
>JAYJMB010077713.1:5248-22535 GCA_036873735.1 Pouteria campechiana
CACCTGTCCGGTTTTAATAACATTGGCCTGGGGAAGTGTCCTTTAGTGCCTCCTGTAGGTGTTTAATAATATGGTTTCCAGGTGTTAAATAATGGTGTCTGTTTCTCTTCATTCATCCCAGGCCTGCCAAGAGATGTTAGACTAACATGTGGAGCAGGACAGGATGCTTCTTTCGTTCAACTAGATTTCCTCTCTTTTGTAACTGTTACATTCATAGAGTAGATCAAATGGAAACTCTGTGTGTTTGCACCAAGATTTTTTTGGGGCTACCCATGTATGGAAGTACTGATTAGCTGATTCATCTACCCATCCATCATTAGAGCTAGACTTTCTTGGAGCTTTGTTCCATTCTATGTGTTGTGACAGTAATTTTGTTGGAGGCACATATTTATGCAAGTGTTATTTTTGCCTGGAGCCAGGAACCACGCAATAATTTGAATAGGGAGCCTTCACTAAGAAGTGTTCTCTCAGATCCCTTATCGTAAGTTTTAATTTCCTTATCTTTCGTGTTACTTTTTTGGCCATTAGTAATGGAGTTTTTATTGCTCTCTTGTTTATAGAAGTTAATATAAGCTAATTGCCTTTCAAGAAACATACACATGTCCAAGAATCTTTTACATAGCTTGTGTCATGGACACTCAGCAATTTTGGAGCTGCTTGCTTGCCCAGTTTATATAGATGCTGAGAAAATCTGGACTTCAAGTTTCTGGGAAAATTTGAGTCTCTAATTCTGTTTGGTCTTTTTGAGTACTGTAAATATCTGCATTCTTTGGCTCTGGATTTCCCCAGCCCCTAAATCTTGTGTAGTGGCTTATGCTCCATTTCTCTTTGTAAAGCTCTCCATGAAGATCTTTGGGCCCTTGGTTATGTTTTTCTAATATATCTTACAGTCATTAAAAAATAAAACCACAAAAGACTTTTGTACCCTTTGGAGTCAGGTCTGTTGCAAAATAACATGTTGCTCATCCTGACCATTTCACTGATAGCAGGAAAAACCGATGGCTAAAATCAAGTGGAAAAAGGTTTTAGGCTCTAGAGTATATTTTGAAACATCTATTTAGTTGCCCCAAATGTGGATTGTTAGTGACAGAAGCACTTTGATTTGATAGTGCTATTCACCTGATCCATTTTTCATGAAAGGTCAATGCCTGATTCAGGTTGTTAACATTAAAATTCACTAGTTATGGACCATCTGGGTAAATTATTGCCCTCTCAACTTAAAAAAGCTTTGAGGATAGTAGACCTGTATTCTTATATAAGCTCATCATTTGATTGGAAACCTGCCAAAGATGTGCTGCATTAGGGTGTTTAATTAGTCACCTGGATGAACATGTACAAACTACATGCAATTTTGGGAAATTTAAGTAATGATTTGACTTCCTAGAAATCTTTGTACTGGCTTATTTTGTCACTCTAGATGCAGAGGAAAGATATCTTTTTGTAGTGATGCTTTTTTTGGCAAAATAAGAATGTAGAACTTTTCATTGGGTGATGGGATTTTCTCTAGGATGATAGGAGCTCTCCCACTGTAGGTGTTTCTCCGAGGAAATGTTGTACATTTTCTTGTGTGATTATTATACAACAATTTTTCAACTGCTGCTGCAGATGGTGGAACTGGGCAACTGGAAGTTAAAAGTAGATGGTTGAAAACAAGTGTAAAAATGGATAAGCTGTGGGATGTATTCCACTCATGAGTTGAACCAGAATGAGCGGGATATACATGGATGCCCCTCCTCGGACCCTGCAATGTGCAGGAGCTTTGTGCACTGGGTTGGCCCTTAGTTGAACTAGAATACATGCATTTTTCTCCTGTAATGATTTCCCCATCAAATCCATGTCTTGATGGGAGGTAATGCACAATTGGTCATAGAAAAATGTGCAGGCAAGTATTCATCCCTTTGTTATTTGATAGACATCCTATGGTTATAGGTCTTGTTATATTCATTCATAGAATTTCTGAGATTCTTCTCTATATGCGTGACTTGTGAATTCTCAGTGTATTCACCAGATTTATTCTTGAAATGGTTAAAAGTACCCTCATAAAAGGCAAAATTTAATTTATTAATACACTTTATGAACCTAAAAAAATGTTAAAATATCCTTGAAAAAATAAAAAAAGCTTATAAACCATATCGACTTTGCCTGAATTTGTCTCTTTTTCTTCCTTATCCATCCTTTATATGTAGAGGATGGATACCCCTCCCCAGACCCCGCAGAGGATGGCTTTTCACATGCAGAGGTGATGTTGGTTTTTGACATTAATTTTGATCTTATCAATATTAAATCTAATTAAGCTGAATAGAAAAGGTTGGGACCAATTTGAAATCATCATCTAATGTTGGGGATAAACTTTAGGGTCTGTTTGGATGGGGTGTATTAGGAAGGGAGTACATTAGGAAGGAAGCGTATTAGAAAAGTGTAGTAGGGATAACATCAACAATATTAGGCTTTTTAATGAAAAAGTAAAGAGAAATGATTGAAAATGTACATGATGTTAAGAAAAAGTAGGGTTGTCATGATAGTTAAAATGTTACATTAGTTTAAAAAGTAGTATAGAAGAGAGTATATTGTTAATACTCTCCTTCTTAATGCATCCAAACATATCCTAAGAACAAATGCTTTTGAACGTGTTAGAGATGTGAGGGATAAATATTAGATAAATCTCCAATAAGAAGTGCATCTATTATCAGACGCAGGAATCATTTTGTTGTGTTACCCCGGTTGATTCTGCTTTGGATCTTGGATCTTTAGGTTTTGAGTTTCCTGTGCTGTAGTAAGTGATGATTAGAAAATGAAGTAGTCAAAGATAAGATGTTCATTGTGGATAATCTCATGAAAAGAGGTATTGTGGGGGACAATGCTTGAGAAATATGAATCTAGTGGCCATTTCTTTATTCACTGTTTCTTACCAAGATCAATATCTAGCAAGGTCTTGATAAAGTTAGAGTTGGACTGATGATGCCTGAGTCTGTATCCAATCTCCATAAGAATGTGGTTTGGGCTCATGGATGCACAAACTGGCAACATTCAAATTGCATATGGTTATTCTTTTGATTATTTGGTCCTCATGAGTAGAAAGAAATAATCTAATTTTTGGCCACTCTTGTCCTTGTCCCTTTATTGTTTTTCTCTTGCAATTCTTTTGTTGGAGAATGCCATTCTGCTGTGGCATCCTGCACAGGAATGATAGTCGTCTGGGGTTTCCTGTTTTGGACCTTTTTGTAGGTGGCTGATGACGTTATTTCGTCTTTGTTTCAGATGAATTTATTTTCGCTTCCAAAAAAAGTATATTTGAACTATATGTTGGTTTTAAATATCATCTCATTTCTATTTGCTTATTCATACACACATGCCACATGCCCATGGATCATGCAGCAAGCCACTTCTAGCATTGTGAGGTTTTTGAGGCCTGTGTTGTTACTGTTGCAGGGGTGCATACCTTGAAGATGCTGTGGTCATTTCTTGCGGGCATTCATTCGGTGGTCTGACTCTGAGAAAGGTTCTTGACATGGTAAGTGGAATTTCCTCACTATCTTTTATAAATAATAAATGAGAACTGAAACAATGATTCTTGTCATTCCTATATTCATTCAGAAAGTTCGTTAATGTGGTAATGATGTGAATGCCCATGAAACTGTCTTTTATTCATTAATTAAATATGGTTGTTTATTCCATTTACCCAGGTACATCATGCAGCCTTTTTATTTTCTAGAAACTATGATTTTTTGGTAAGATGCAAACCATTATTTATTTAGTCAAGAATCAAGATATTGAAGATTTTTTTAATTCAGAAACCCATGTAGATCTAAACATTCAAAATTTCTTTCTATACAATCTTACAATTTTTTTTTTGGGTGACCCTTCCAAATTTTTTAAAAAGATGCCTTTTGGAATAAAAAAAAATTATATATGAGAATTAGTAAGATCTTACCAAAACATCAGAGTTTGTAAAATATATTTTGTTACCAAAACATCAGAGTTAGTAAGATCTCAATCCATGTATTTTGTAGCATTTCAATGCATCCTACCTTCTGTTTTCTTTTGTTCTTTTTCTTTTTTCCATTTTTGTTTGTTTGAGGATTCATGAACTCATCATGGATAAGACTGGAGAGGGATTAGAATTCGCAGCACACAGCCTCTTGGCTAGCACCTGTTTGAATCATGTACATTTGCATTCCACCTGGAAGTAATTCCTTTGCAAAGATCTATTTTGCAGACTTTTGATTACCAAGGGTGCTGTACAATGTTAATGCAGCTTAATAAGTGTGGTAATTTATTGTTGTATGGGAAATAAATGAGCACGACAACTTTAACCTATGCTCAGAAAAGGATTAATTAATCTGAGATCTGTTTGATGTTGTGATTTTTCAATTTTGTCTAAAGAATTCTTGGAATATATAAACATTACTTGTTCTAGATCCTTCAGTGACCACGTAGTTTAATTTTTTATTTGGACCTATCATGTTGTCATGATCATTATGGGGTCACCATGATTAAAAACAGGTTGAAGATGGTTCCTAGTGACATGTTATACATTATAAATTTTTCTTTCCGGTCTGTTCCTTTTTGTGTCTGAACATCCTAATTGTTCTCCATTTTGTTACTGATTTTATTTGGACTATCATCTCCATATTGTATGTTTGGGTGGTCTCTATGAATAGCTGGTCAAAGCAAAAGAATGGTCCATGTCAATCATTTTACTATTTTCATATCAAAGAAGATGGTTGTCCCTTGAGTCTAACAAGATTGTATCCTTCAAAATATTGGTTAACATCAAGATTCTATAATTTGCTTTCCTGGTTTACCTCCCTACTGGGGGTAAAAATAGAGAACCATATTCCGATTTTATTAACCTTTGTTTAATTGCACAAGCATTGGCCTGTTAGAAAGGTTATGTGGACATTGTTTCTCCAATTTCACAAGCATTGGCTTGTTAGTTGGGTAAACTTTATTCTCTTGAAGTCATTTGATCCTCAAATCAATGTCCATCTTGTGGATGCATCTGGAAGATTGATATTATATATTTTAAGGAAAAAAATCGGCATTACAATTAGCCATGCCATAACAAGTTCTCTATTCCTGTACGTATATTTTGTATTTCTGCTTATGTTACAAGCATGGAGTTTAATCCTATGATTAATTTTCAGAAAACCTTAGGTGATATAAATATGAATTTTGGATGTAAAAGGTGTTTGTCACAAAGGGGAATTGCTTATAGATGCAGTACATTTAGTCTCTCCTGAAGTAAGAATAGGTGGAGTCCTGATATTGTCTTCCAAGACATTGATTCATTGATTTCCAATGATGAGATTAAAACATGTTACTTATTGAAGAGATAATATTATTGTAATGGGTTTTAGTGCATGTGTTTTCTTTTATGTTGTGCATCACCATCTTCAATAAAAATTATTACATTCTTTCAGGTTCTTTTGCTTGATGGATTTTAGTGCTGATGAAACATGAGAAATTGATATTTTCAAAATTTTTCTTTGCAAACAGTCTAGATGTACCCTCTGCAACTCAGAAATTGAGAGTGGAAATTTGATCCCCAATCATGGTACGTGTTACTTTCTCTTCTTTATTTCACTTCCTTTTGTCCTTTACTTTATTAATGGCCTACTGAAACCGAGGCTCTCCACAGCTTTGAGGGCTGCTGCTGCAGCTGTTAAACATGAGGATGACAGGAGACTCTTCCACAATGCAGCTCTTAGGAAGCGCCGGAAAGAAGTTGGTGAACAGATGGGTGGATTGAAAAGACTAAACAAGGTATCATTGCCTGGTAGCAACATGATACTCTCAATGGAACTCCCTCTGTTCCCTTTTGCTGTCTCTGCCCTTTTCATTTTCTCTTGTTGTTAACTTTCCAGTATGGAATGTGATATGTTTCTTATAATCTCATGAATATCCTGTTAATGGTGAATTATGTTTTCTGCTTTCAATTATTATTCCTTTCATGAATTCACTTTTCAAAAAATTGATTATTCTTTTACAGGAAAATGGGGAGGTGGCTGCTGATGGTGACAGTCCAAGACAGCATAAGGGGGTTCAGTATCCATTTGCAGTCAGTGAGAGAGTTTTGATCAAGGTGAGATATTTTGTGATGCTGATGGCAAGAACTTGTGATAAGACTGATTCCTGGTTGAGAGGAACAACTGCTAAAAGGGGATTTTCCACAGGGGAACCGGAGGACACCTGATAAATTTGTTGGAAGGGAAGCTGTCATCACTTCCCAATGCCTCAATGGCTGGTGAGTTGGCGGACCTCCCTTTTCATTCCTCTTTTTAACTTGACTTTTCTCTTCTTTAAATGATTCGAATTTTAATGAAATCCTTGGTTCTTCCAAGTTATGCGTCAAAGACTAAATGATTGGCACTCTTTAATATTTAAAGCTTCAAGCCCTACACTTGTAAAGCATTGTTGATCATTAGGCAACCTATTTCAGACTCGGAAGTTTTTTTTTTTTCGGTTTTCCTCTTGCTAGATTTTCATTATCCAACTTCATTCACTTGGATTAGGCTATCAATTGTTAAAGCCTTTAATATTTTCTGTTTGATAGTAATGATATGAGCATGAAACTTAACAGCATCTAACACTCATTCAGGCCCACTCTCAGGTCAGCTTATAGGACTGGAAAGATGGGCTGCAATGCCACATTTAACCATTTAGTCCAGAGTTTTACGTACATGGTGATTAGTGGTTGGCACGGCAGCATTTGTGGATCTATGAGGGCGGTGTAGACTGATACTGGTGTTTGGCATTTTGTACCCTTTACAAATCCCCTCTAGTGTAGAAGGCTGTTTGAAGCTTTGGCCTATGTGGCTTTACATATTTGGGCATTGGAATATGCATGAATTCATGGTGTTATGGTGGGATTGGGAAATTTGTGCTTGAAGGTGGGATGCCAATTATATAGCATATTGATACAGCATGTTTTCCATGGATATGCACTAAAATAGGACTTGTACCTGATGGAGCACATACTGCAGTTACCTAACCTACTTGCTTGCCTTAAACGAATTCTAGATGTCCATGATTAATGGGATTGTCGCAATGGTGGTGGGCAAATGGTGGATTTTACCTCCTATAAAAAGGACATCTAAATGACATTTTGTTACGAAAAATGGTTCTAAGCTATATCTGCCTCCAAATTCTTCTGGCATAAATTTCTTGATGTTCGTATTGACATTCTGCTTGATCTTAATGAATGAAGCGAAACTGCTAGAGATTAATGACCTTATCTTTCTGGGTACTCCAGTTGCTCTAATTACTTAAGAGGGTTTATGCAGGTACCTTCTCAAGATACTTGACAGTGGGGAGAGTGTTCGTTTGCAGTACAGGTCTCTGCAGAAAATCTCAAGCTCTCAGTCTGATGAAAGGCTTCAACCACAGCCAATGATTCAGAGCAGTAGCTGAGCAGAGGGTGAACACTTGGCATACAGAAATTGTACTCCACTACAACCCTTCCAAGTGCATCAGAAAATGGAGAGCCCACCCAAGGCCTTTCTAACTCAACGCGCACCTCATTTATTCAGATTGGGTTCAAACAGTGTACATTTGTCAGAGCCATCCAGCCTAAGTAGAACTAGAAAATTAAAACCCTGAAGTGGTAAAAGAAGTAGAAAACACAAAAGTGTTAAGAATTTTGTAAAAAAGAGATGTAATGTAGGAAAGGAAGGTCCTGTAAAATGTGTTTCGCTTAGCAGGTCCCATTGTTGCTACAATGAGTGGCTGTGGATGGATGTGCTTTTTCAACTTTCCCATCTCTCATGAGCTCGTGCATTCACTGCATCGTCAAAGAAGAAAGCTGCCGTCTTTGAAATGTCCCAAGTCCTGCAAAGATATTATGCCTTCAGAAGTTAAAAGCTAAGGTAACTTTCTTCACTGAGGTAAAGCTTTTTAGAGTATTTAGAGGCAAAGGTTTATTCGGAATCAGGTTATGGATGATTGTACCGCATGGTCAAGTCAATGTGGACAAACTAGAACTGCTTGCTAGTGTTAGATGTGTATCATCAAAGTAAGAATGAAATCTGTATTTATTTATTTTTCTTTTTATCATTATCCGTGAGCAATCATTTCATGTAATAGTGACTCTGGTTCTGAAATTGTAGTGATCCTCAGTGATGAGGATGAAAAGTCTCAATGAAGCAACGATGCATGCCCGACGAATGCTGAATTTATGAAGTCAAAACAAGGGTTTTGCACGAAGTGATGCACACAATCTAAAATCTGAGAGAGGGAATGTGAATTGCACGTGGATTGCCATAAGTTTTTGAGGTAAAAGGTCCTGGTGGTAGCATTAGGGATTGCAATGGTATGGGGAATGAAAGAAGCTGGACCCGTTGTCAATTGGCTTTTTAAACTTGCTAGCCATCTTTAACAAGTGAAGCTAGTTTTATTGACAGTGTAACACCTCAAAGTTACAGATAGCTTGGCAGATGAGTGATGTAATTCACCTGCACAAAGCAAGCGAAGTGATATAGGTAAGATGGTCTTATGTTGGATCGCAGGGCAGATCAAAGGCAAGATTGTGAGATGACTCCTAGGGGGGATCGTGAGGTTGATCCAAAAAAGGATCATAATACAATTCCAAGGCGGGATTGGAGGCATTTCCAAGTGCGGGATTATAAAGGCAAGTTGCATCGTGAATGCGAATATCACATGGAGTATGTGGGATGCATCGATAATGCATGTTACGGATTAATAGTGATTGAGGTATCGATGCATTGAGGTTCTTACTGGATGGATGCAACAAAGGCGATGCTAAGTGAGATCGATACAAGTGGCAGACTACAGATTCGATGGGACAGCTCGAGTGGATGGCTTTCTTAAGTTTTCAATTGTCATGTGATGATGTGGTGGTGACATGGACTTCTACAACACTTGTGGCACACACGTAAAACACATGTGGCAAGGGCTTAGACTAAGGCTGTAGTGGTTGGGGCACTCCCTTAAAAGGGGAAGACTCAACCCACCTCTCCCATGAAGAGAGGGGGAGTGGGACATGTATCCTAGAGAGGGCACATGGCCCCCGTAGATGTAGGACGTTTAAGGCATGTGTCTCTGCATGAGGGAATTAGGGATATGTAGCTTGATAGTGAGATAATATGTGTCCTTGTTGGTTAGGCTTTATGCACTATATAAACCCATGAGATTTCACTTATGAGCAATATTTAGCAAATTAGATTGGATGTTGATCTATTTAAGTGTCTAGTTCTAGTTCAACCGGTGGAGTGAACCAATTTGAAATGGCGATGTCAGCATGATATAATCATGATGCAATAATTATTTTAATTATTTAATTATTTTAAAAATATATATTACCTAAAAGCATAATAAATAATTTAAGATAAATAAAAACCTATCACATATATATCAAATTAATCAAAATACATAATTAAAATCATATAATAAGAAGAAATTACTAACTTCAATGAATTTAAAACCTTCGCTTGATTTAACACTTCAAAGTTCAATCTTTCCTCCTCCTTTACACTTATTGAAATTTTGAATTTCTAATTTTTTTAGTTCTTTTTATATTTTAAAAAAATAAAACTGGGAGATTCCCGATTTATCGATTGACCGATTTCAACAATAAACATGGTTTGCTAAGGGAACTGGTGGCTAGCCACACTCGAATCAGTTCTTTAGTCAGTTCCTGGTTTGACCGGTTGAACTAGCCAGTTCGGTCCAATTTTTGAAACACCGCTTGTAAGGGATTAGAACTTAAGTTGCAAGGACAAGTCTTGTGATGAAAGGTCGTGGGCAGGTCTTGTACAGTGTACATTGTGACATTGTTTCCTTAATGATAAGGTTGGAAAGCTTTAATTTCTTATAAGTTGCTTCTGTTGTTTTGCTTCGAGTTCATTCTTTATTTCTTTTGGATTGGTTCTTGCATTTTCTAAGAATCTTCTCTTGGGTTAGGCTGCTAAAGTGTGGGATCCTTAGGCCGATTTTGCAGTTCGGTATTATAGGCAGTCCGTACCCATGACAATTTTAATATTAGAGCTACGTTTTGGTCAATGTTTGTGGGAACTCTTTGTTTTTTTGTTGGCTTCAATTCTCTTTGTTTTCTGCTAGTTGGGAACTTTGGATAATAATGGCAATAGGCAGTGCACTAGAACAATTGAAAGAAAGAGTAAAAAAACTTGAGGAGCAAGTTGCTACATTGCTTGCAACTTCAGAAGCATCAACATCGAGTGCTTTAATGGATTTTGAGGCAAAGTTGGGGGCTCTAAGCGCAAGGCTAGATTTAATTGAAAAGTCTAGGGAGACCAAGATGGTTGAACTTTGGAAGTTGGTGAAGGATTTGACTACAGAGGTGGCTGTTCTCGAGATAGTCGTATGTGTTTCAAGAAGCAATGATAAATCACACAAAAAAGTACCTAATCCTAGTTCTTTTTGTGGGTCAAGAAGTGCTAAGGATTTAGAAAATTTTCTTTGGAATATGGAGTAATATTTTCAGGTTGCTCATATTGAGAATGTCGAACGAGTCACTAAAGCTTACATGTTTTTACGCAGGGATGCAAAACTTTGGTGGAGAAACCAAGTTGAAGATGCAACTTGACCAAAGGTCATGACATGGGCACAAATGAAGGAGGATTTGAGAGAGTTCCTTCCTTGTAACGTGACGTGGTTAGCTAGGGAATCGCTATGAAAGCTCAAGACATAGGTCTAATGCTTGAGTACATGAAGGCATTCCAATTCTTGCTACTAAATGTGAACAATATGTCTGGGAATGACAAGTAGGGGCGTAAATCACCTAAACCCGATTGGCCCAACCCGAAAATGGGTTGGTTTTGGTTGGCAATTTAGGAAATAAGGTTTGACCTGACCTAATTTGTAAAATAGAGTTGGTAAGGGTTGAAGGGTCCAACAACCTAAATTAACCTGACCAAATTTGGTTATATATATAATACCTTTTCCTCAAACAGAGAGCAATTTCCCCTCGTCGTTCTACCCAAATCTTTGACTAAGCCAGTGGTGGTGGTGGTGGGCCCCATGGTAGAAACCGAACCCATGCCTGAAATTGACGAACAATTTTCAAGAGATTACGCGTGATGTATGGTGTTTGCCAATATCTATCGCCCCTTCAATGCATTTTCTTTAAACTAGACACTTGATAAAAAAAGGAGGATTTCTCAATCTCAATCTCTATCAATATCTGTGCATTTCTAAGTTTATATTCATACACAAGTAAATGACTTTTTATTGCCCTTTATTGCCCTTTTTTTTAAAAAAAATTATGATATTTTGATTCAATTCAAAGTTCAAAACATTCATTATATTTTAAATTATTTATTTAGTTAAAACGTAAGAAACCACTTTGTATTGAAAACTCAAAAAATATTGCCATTTGTGAAAATAATATATCAATTGTAAAAACTGAAAATATTTTAAAATAATTATTATTATAAGTATTTCAAATATCTAAAATTCAATTTATACATTTGTCTATGTAAAAGTAATCCTTTGGAGGGAATAAATATGTCTTGTTTGCTCGCAAATTAATTTTAAAATTAATTAGAAAAATTCTAATGTATTTGCATATATTCTTAAATTTTTTTACCTACGACTTAGTTAAATTTTCAATCATAATGGTTTTTGGTATATTATCTATATAACATGTATGTTTTATTTTATTGAATTATTAATGTAGCCTTTGATAATTGTAGATTCGATGGAAAAATTAACGACATCCTATTTCACTCAATGAAAGAGAACACATCCACTTTCAAAGGTTCAAGCGTCATCAATGACCTAAAAACAATTAGAGATGACTTTTGTGAGTCATTAAAAATCTTTCACCAAATTCAATTACATATCATAATCTAATATTATTATTTTTTGCTGATTGCTTGTCCAAACTCCAACACCTTCCTTATCTTTGGGTTTACAATTAAATGGATACAAATATTATTAATTCAATTATTTTCTATGTTTACAGATTGATTTGTGGTATTGTGTTTATTCTATTATGCATTTAACTCATTTGCCTCACTTTCTAAGATGAATATGTATTATTTAATATTTTTTAATCTCAATTATCAACCCAAAACTAACCTGATTTTCTTAGAGTTTGGATGAGATTTTATAAATAGGGTTAGGGTTGAGGTTTTACAAATAGGGTTAGGGTTGAGTTTACCCTAACCCAAGTCAACCTAACCTAATTTACACCCCTAATGACAAGCTCTTCAATTTTATAGCTGGTTTATAGTCATGGACACAGACAGAACTTTGACGACAAGGGGTGAAAGACCTCGCATTTGCAATAGCAACAACAAACAGTCTTGTGGATTACAATGCTAGGTCGAATGGCCACAATAAGAAACAAGCTCCTTTGAAAGACAACGAAAAGGCGAAGGAGGACCAAGAGGGCAACTCGATACAACCAAGTATAAAGGGCCTAACTTTGGTTGTTTCATTTGAAAGGGTGCTTATATGGTCAGGGATTGTCCTTCAAAGAGATCGTTGGCTTCAATTGTTACTGATGGGGATGAGGAGGTATCTCAGATGGACGCATTACGTTTGGTGAACGTAATAACTCAAGTGAATGTGTCGAAAAAGAGTGGGCTATTGTATGTACTGGTTGAGCTCAACAAACATGAAATATGCGTCATGGTTGATACAGGTGCAACTAATAAATTTTTTCCAATTGATTGTGTTACACATTGTGGTTTATCCTTGGTCAAAGATGAAAGTAGGGTGAAAGCTTTGAAGTTTGAAGCACAACTAGTGGTTGGTATGACTAAGAGTGTGGACTTAGTTGTTGGTGAATGGAAAAGAAAGATGAATTTGATGTCATTTTCCTTTGTTGGCTATGACCTGATATTGAGACTCGACTAGATGTTGTAGGATCAAGTCATGGTGGCTTCACATCTTAGAGGTATGCTCATAATTAGCCACACCCTTGTTTTGTTCATGGATTTGCTGTGTCAGTTAAGAACAATAGTATTAAGAGGGTGTCTATACTAATGCTAGTAAATAGCCAAGAGGAAAGAGATGAGTCCTTCATGACTAGCCTCAATGAGGAGGCAACCCTTGGGGAGGGTGCTATTAGAGATGAAAGGAAGATGGTGTGTGTGGGTGCTTTGAAAATGGTCAGGCAGGATGTGTTGAAGGATGTTGAATCTTCACCGTGAGTGTCCAAAATATTTCCTTCAAGAGAACACATCAACCAAGCAGATGAGTTAAGTTGTATAACTTAATCTCCCAACCATAAAGTGTTATCACCATCAGAGCTAATAGAATACAAAAAGGAGCTCAAAGATGAATTGGATGTTCGTATCATCTAAGGTTTCAAGAGACAGAGAAATCCCAATTTAGTTTCAGAGGAAACATAAATGACTTTGTAGTACTTACAGCCTCTACTTTGTGTATACATTTTACTTTGTGTTGTTTCATTATACTAGTGTATGTTTCATTATACTAGTGTATGTTTCATTATATACTTGGGTTTTCGTTTTGTTGTAATACACATTGTAATACTCAAGTCGGTGCTTGAGGGGTTGAGAGCTTGTATCCTATATGTAATGAGTGTAACATGTAGCTTTGCCAAGGAGGGGATGTTCTTTGTGCATAACATAACTATGGGATGGGTGTTCTTGTATTGTCAAAGTGTATTTGATAGGTTTCATGCTGCAAAGGCAATTAAGTTGGAGCTCAAGCTACAAAGGCATGGTAAGTTGTGCATGGATTGAATGGATCAAGCACAAGATGTGATTCTATTGAGCTTGAAGAAGGATCAACAGTGGAGTTGGCCCTTGACTTGTCAAAGCAAAATTGTTAAGGTAGAGACAATGAAGATTTAACTAGTGCAAGAGTTCAAGTTGTCCAATGAAATATTTGTGGAGGCATTAGAGGAGGTGTTGGGAGGCATCTTGATGCTATGCAAACAAAAGTTTAAGATTTCTATGGTGAGTTCGAACATAACCTAAATCCTAGGTCAAAATCAGGTTAGAGCAGTGGCAAAGCCATGGGGACGTGATGTGATGCAGAACTTAGTGGGTTCTCCAATTTGGACTAGCTAAGAGAGTTAGTGGTTCATCATCAGACTTAACGAGTAAGCTAAGTGTGACCAAAGGAGTTGATCATAAATGGTCAAGAGTGTTAACCATTGCAGTAACAGGTTCTTGTTGTAGTTTGCCTATGATGGTAGATGAATATTGTTGAGCAAGGAAAGGTATTTCTCAGGTTCCTATGGTGAAGCAGACTTAGCAACAAAGCAAGCTTGGTGAAAGGTACGAGTCATAGCCAAGATACAAGGTTCTCCTAGGGTGGAAGCTAGCTGAGGAGAGCTAGATCCTTGTGACCGTACGAAAGGACGAGGTTTGTGGTACTTGAGGTCAATGAAGACATCGACAACTTTGAGTGTTGGAGGCTCGTAACACTCCCATGTTACGGATCGCTTGGCGAACAAGCAATAGATTCACTTGCATGAAGCGGGCGAGCAAGAAAAGCGAGACTGTCTTATGTTGGATTGTAGGGCGGATCAAAGGCAAGATCATGAGATGGCCCCTAGGCGTGATCGTAAAGTTATTCCAAGGAGGGATCATAAGACGACTCCAAGGCAGGATCGTAAAACAGCTCTAAGTGTGGGATTATAGATACAAGTTACATTGTGGATGCGAATATCACATAGAACATGTGAGACGCATCAGTAATGCACGTTATGGATCAAGAGGGATCGAGGTATTGATGCATTGATGTTCTTGCTGGACGATACAACAAGTCAGTGCTATGTGAGATTGGTACAAGCGGTGGACTATCTATTAAACGGGACACCTCTCCCATAAAGAGAGGAGTTGGATATGTGTCCTAAAGATGACACATGGCACCCTTAGATGTAAGACATAGGGCATGTGTTTCTACATGAGAGAATTAGGGACATGGCTTGACGATGAGCTAACATGTGTCCTAGTTTGTTAGGCTTTGTACACTATATAAACTCATAAGATCTCACTTGTAAAAGACTAGAATATTAATTGCAGGGACACTCACTCCGCGTATATTATAGCATTGTTTTCTTAATAATAAGGTTAAGAATCTTTTGTTTCCTATAATTTACTTTTGTTTTGTTTCTAATTCATTCTTTATTTCTTTATGATTGGTTCTTGCATTTGTCTATCCTAGGTTAAGCTGCTAAGGTATGGGATCGTTAGCCCATTCTTTAAAGTTGGGTACTATGGGCAGTCCGTACCCGTGGCACACAGGCAATGACGGTTAAAATTTGCTCCCGCTTTCCGCTACCTTACCTTGTTTTCCATAGAATGAGATCAATCTCCCGCTTTTTGGTGGGCGGTCTAGCACGCTGATGCAATAATCGCATTCACGCCCACCCAACCCTACGACGAGACAAATAGCAGCATAGGAATGGTATGATACCACCTCTCCCAGCAAAAGTTCCAACTCGCAAAAACGCCTAACGCTAACAATGGCTGTGAAACAGATAGTTCCCTCGCTGTCTAAATAGCGTTAGTAATATTACAATGATGATCAAACTAACGAAGTCGAATAGTGTTTTTTCAACAAACAGTAACAACGAGATGTTGGTCACCGGATTTCAAAAGACTCCGGCAGCAGAAAGTTTGCAGTCATCAGACTTGGGGACTCTCTCTCTCTCACACTCACTCTCTCTCTCTCATGCAACAGGTGGCCGCAATTTGTGATCCTGCGAGGTATCCACCATGGCAGGGGGCATCCATTGCCACATGGCTATACCTGGGTATCCAGGGAAAGCTGCCGTCTTGTTTCCTGCAGTTTGGCCTTGCGCCGCAAACGCGGTTGCTGCTGCCGCCGCATGAAGCGGAGCTAGGTGTGGCATGTATCCTACTGGTGGTGGCGGCGGCATAGCCATGGCTTTCAGCTGCTGCTCTAACCTCTCCTTGTCTGCTTTCAGCTTTATCTTCTCATCTCGAAGTTCATTCTTCTCAGACTGTGGATGACACAGCATTTCCAATTTAATACCCAGCATATAATGTAATCATTTGTGGCCAGAGCAGAAGACGCTAATTTGCAATTCATTAAACAATTTTCTTCCACATTTTCATAGGAGCAATTTTCATAGTCAAAGCATGTAAGGGCCAACCCAGTGCATACTCCAGAGGGGAGAGGGGCGTCCTTTGCAGGCAGACAAACCATGTGTGAATAGAAAAAAATCGGGTGGAGGAATTTTAAATTGCAGAGTGTTGGGATGGTGGGGAAATGCAGTAAAATTATGATAATAAAAAACATTCTGGAAAAATGCAAGACGAACCCAAATAGCTGATATTGATGTATGAACTAATTTCAGATGGATAGTATTTCTTTCAATGCCAAGGGGCGGATGGTAGTATTAAGATAAAGTGGAGAAAATTGCAATCCTGACTGAATATTTGCCAAGTTATCGATAATGTTAGGAATAAATGAATTAAAACCCAAATGGCTATTCTCAACAGTAATCCCTATTTTTCTCTGCCCTTGCAACTGCAAGTCCAGCACTAGCTATTTGACATGGACTATCAATCTCATAGCTCATCGGATACTAAGCAGAATATTTAAGAGTTTGATCAAATTCAAAGGGAAAAGCCCCTATAGCACAGATTTAATCAAGTCCTTGAATACAATTCTTTCACAGGTAACTTTCAATGTTTGGCATAAGTAGACTGAGCATGAGCGCGCACCTTTAAGTCTTTAATTGTCTCTTGAAGCTTTTCATTTGCGTCCTTGAGCTGCTGTGCCTCGCTTCTCAACTGTACCAATGCCCGAGCAGCATCACTCAAAATCATAGCTTTGTCAGACTTAACAGGCCTCCCAGGATCAAGAACTGAACACAATTCCATGAACCTGATAACAGTACAAGATAAATCAAACACGCATCAACAGCTGAAGAGAAGTTTAAGGAGAAGTGAATCTCCACAAGAATTCTCTCTTGCACATGATGCACCTATGCATATACCCATTAACGGATCTGAGGGGAATGGTCTTGCCTGTCATTCAATTTCTCCCTCCGCATTTTCTCACGGCATGCTTTAGACTTCGGACCTGTGAAAGCATCATCCCTCGCCCTGCCAAATACATAAACTGAAGGAAATTAAGCTAAGCAGGTAACAATTTCAACACACAACACATAATTAATTTCAACTGATGAATTCCTTCATTAACATGTAATGCAAAGCCAGAGCTAAAAAATCAGCCACTTGTTCAACAGCATCTCATCTCGTTGGAAGGAACGTGCATCCAGACTGTCAGACCATCATGACAACATAGAAAACAGTACAATTAAAATCGAAATGATGGATATTTTAACTGA
>JAYJMB010077724.1:5688-22534 GCA_036873735.1 Pouteria campechiana
AATGAAGGATTTCCTTTAAAATTTGAAACAAAATTTCGACTGGAGAATGCCCTCAAAATAAGATGGTCATCGTGTTACGAGTGCAACTTGGGCCTACCAACTTTTTTCCAACTTAAATTTGAAGAGCCTGAGTTCAACCTGAACCTAATTTAAAACTATTTAAATTACGGTTGGGGTCAACTCAAATCCATAATAATTTAAACTCGATTTCAATATAAATATTTTAAATGATGTATTATTTTCTATTAATTTAAAATATGAATGAATAGTTTTTTATTTAGTTTGAACTTTGAAATATGAATGGCCAATTTCAAGAATTGAATTGTATATTTTTTATTTAGTTTAAAATATAAATAAGCCATTTAAACAATGATATTTCAATTAATTAATTAGATCATTGCTAAATTTTTATTAATCCAAATTTTAATTTAAAACTCAACACAATCCCCATTTTTAAAAATAGGGTTAAAATTGAAGATTTACAAAATTAGCTTGAAATTTTAGTTGAGCAACCCGAGTTCAATGAGCCGAGTTGCTCTCTAACCGAAGGCTCAGTGCTGTCGACCGCATTGAATCGTGACCCTTAAAGTAGGCGGAACAAACAGCCGTCTTTTTGTCTTTCCTACGGGTATCTTTAGCATCTATACAGTTCAAAAAAAATAAAAATAAAAATTTAGTACTACTGTACAGCAATCCAGCCAAACAAGTGGAGCAAGTGTACCACATTTGCCAAGAAGCAGAACTTTGTAGTTTCTTTGTCTATCCTCTCGATTCCCAAGTCAACTACACTTGGCGGAGCCTCCGATCTCTTCCTCCTTTTAAAAAAGGATGCAACCATAACTCCTTTTTCAAAAAGAATCCCAACCCAATTCTTGCATTTTGATTTCCTGAATTCCACCGCTGGCATGGAAGAAACTCATGGCGAGAAAATTCAAGCAAGAAGCTATTGGAGATGGCGCAAGGATGACTTCTTTCCGGAGAAGTCCTTCCAGAGCTGGTCTGCATACAGAGCAGCCCTCTCCCAGACTGGTTCCCGACTCATGGACCGGCTCGTTAGCCGCTCCGATGATTCTCGGGAGATTGGAGAGCTCCGAAACCGGAGCGAGAACGAAATGAAGCGGTGCCTGAATTGGTGGGACCTCACCTGGTTCGGATTCGGATCAGTCATCGGCGCCGGCATCTTCGTCCTCACAGGCCAAGAAGCTCACGAACACGCCGGCCCCGCCATTGTACTCTCCTATGTTGCCTCCGGCGTCTCAGCTATGCTCTCCGTTTTCTGCTACACTGAATTTGCAGTGGAAATTCCTGTCGCTGGAGGCTCTTTTGCTTACCTGAGAGTCGAGCTGGGCGACTTCGCAGCATTCATAGCAGCTGCCAATCTGCTGTTGGAAAGTGTTGTTGGTGGGGCAGCGGTATCCAGAGCATGGACTTCCTACTTCGCAACCCTCCTCAATCGCAGCTCGAATTCGCTACGGATTCGAACAAATCTCGCCGAAAACTTCAATCTCCTGGACCCAATTGCTGTGTGCGTGCTGACCATTGCATCATCAATTACAATGATCAGCACAAGGAAAACATCTTACCTCAACTGGGTTGCATCCGCGGTGAACACTGTCGTCATTCTCTTTGTGATCATCGCCGGCTTCGCTCACGCTGACACCGACAATCTGTCTCCGTTCCTGCCTCACGGCGCAGAAGGGCTCTTCCGAGCGGCTGCAATCGTCTACTTTGCGTACGGTGGATTTGACAACATCGCCACCATGGCAGAAGAAACGAGAAATCCATCAAGGGATATTCCATTAGGCCTTCTTGGGTCGATGTCGATCATCACAGTTATATATTGTCTCATGGCTTTGTCGCTGAGCATGATGCAGAAGTACACTGAAATCGACGAAAATGCCGCTTACTCTGTGGCCTTCCAGAGCGTGGGGATGAAGTGGGCGAAGTATCTCGTTGCTCTCGGCGCACTGAAGGGGATGACAACCGTTCTTCTGGTGGGAGCCCTTGGGCAGGCTCGGTACGTGACCCACATCGCTCGAGCTCACATGATCCCTCCACTGTTTGCTCTGGTCCATCCCAAGACCGGAACGCCAGTCTACGCTGGAATTCTGCTGACAGTGTCTAGCGCTTGCCTCGCATTCTTCTCCAGCTTGGGCGTGCTATCCGCCCTGTTATCGATCAGCACTCTCTTCATATTCATGATGATGGCCGTGGCGCTGCTGGTGAGGAGATACTACGCCAGAGGAATCACTCCAAGGTCGAATCTCCTCAAACTGACAGCTTTCTTGATGATCATCATAGCTTCTTCGATGGGCACTTCAGCTTACTGGGGTCTGAGGCCGAGCGGTTGGGTGGGGTATGCGTTGACCGTGCCGCTGTGGTTCTTGGGCACGGCGGGGATAGCGCTTTTTCTTCCACAGCAGCGGACGCCCAAGGTGTGGGGAGTTCCACTTGTTCCGTGGCTGCCATCGCTGTCGATTGCGACGAATCTGTTCCTCATGGGGTCTCTTGAAGCTAGCGCGTTTTGGCGCTTCGGTCTTTGCTCTTTGGCGATGCTGATTTATTATGTGTTCTTTGGGGTCCATGCGACCTATGACATGGCTCACCAGGAGGAGAAAATGGCGGACGTGGGCAACCAACTTCATGGGAGAACCGGAAATGAAGGGCCCTGATGTTGTTAAAGTTGTATTTTGATCTGTTTTCTGTAAGAATGATTCTAGATAATGGCATGAATGATATGGCCTTGCAAGGTCTAAACCAACAAGCCAAATGCACCTGTGAACAGGTCTTGGGCCATCCCTTGGCTCAACGCCTTTTTGGGCACGGACATGCAGCTCATGAAAGATATGTACATAGTTATCCACGCGTTTCTGTATTGATCGGTTGATATGTTAGGAACATCCAACCATAAAATATCCAGAGGATGGGAGGAGGCAAATCCATTTACTGTTTGTGGGCCCGCCACATAATAAATAAAGGGGTTTGAAAGCGAGAAAGGTCGCTGATTGGTTTGAATCGGATTTTTTTAAGGCGCTGTCCATGTGCTTCCAATAAGAACGCGATCCTTGCTGGCCAAAAGAATCTACTTTTCCCCATATCAAATTCTACCGATTTAAAGGAGTTGTCTGCGACTCTAGCTGCAGGCACAGAGTATCTTATCTTATCTAATGTACGGGCACTTGGAAATGATACACCGTCCATGTATATTTTGAAGCAAAATAAACACATCCTATTATTTTAGGCGTAATGCATTTTGAAGCGAAACGAACATCGCGGGTTTTCGAGTCGGGATCACCCGGGGGTTTCGTGGAAATGCGTGAAATGCATGCCAAGGTGGGCGTTTGGATACGCGAGGGCTTTGAAAAGCCCCAATTAAACCTCTTTTCTATCGGTGCGACCCGCTCATTTCGTAACAAAACCAAAATAAATTCTAAAAAAATAACCTTATTTATTACATGTTACTGCTTCTCAGGTGACTATCAATTGGAAATAAAGAAAAGATTTGATATATATATATATATAAGTGAAGCAAAAGAAAAAAATATATAATGTAATAAGTATCTAGTGATTGGAAATAAAGTCAATAAATAAAATTTTTATATAAAAAGATAAAAAATTAATTATTAAAAAATATAAGTAAAACTAGACAAAAGTAAAATTGTTAAGTGAGGAGATCAATAACCAACGTCAACTCTTGTCGTAGGGGGAGATCAGGCAGCAACGCGCATCGGCCCGCAATCGGGATCCATGTAGATGAGCCAGCAGATTAGCCTGTAAAAGGGGACACATCCTGGGGAGAAGCGACCGGCAACTCTAGTGCCAGGCAATCATGCTCACCCAAAAGCAATTTTTTACATTTTCGTTTGACGTGATGGACTCAAATATCATAAAAAAATATTATTCAATACTCTATTAATTCTATTACATGAGATCCATATTTATAATAATGTTTGACCCATCATAAAAATCTAATGCAATGCATATTGCTTAATTTAATACTTCTAAACAATATAGATTACTTATTAAAGCAAACTTCCAATTCTAATATAACATCTACATAAAAGTATATCCAAATGAATGGTAATGATCGTTCACGTTTACTTACAACACGCAGTGATACTTGCCTCATCTCTTACATATTTCTGTTTTGGATTATTTTTGCTAACTTTTCAGGGGTATGTAAAGTTGGTAGTTTTCCTGTTGGAGATAGACTTTTGTTGCAGCGGCATATCCCTTCATTTTATTTTTATTTTTTCTGTCCTGAAATGGCTCATGTGATCTGCTGCATGTGAAGATGCTCTGGAAACATCCAATAAGTCATTGGGGTTCCTACATTTGTTGAAAGCAGCAAGGATAGCCCATAAGTTCAAAAACTGTATAAGTAGATCTTGGGGATAGTATTACTCATTAGGATTCATCATGGGTAGCATAATTTTGCAGTAGATAATTCGCTTTTGTTCATCCCCATTTTTGAAATAAGCCACTGGACTCTTGTCGTGTGTATGTGCAAGAAAATAAGTGAATCAGAAAATGCGTTAGTTAACACTTTCTATGTCACATTGAGTAGATATTCCGGAGCTGACTCATGTTAAAAACTAAGACATGCTAATCCTGGGCTGACTCATGTTAAAATCTAAGACGCACACACACAGACACAAGGGAGCAGGGAGGGAGGGAGGCACAAACCACTAATAAAGTGCATGCTTGGCCCTACTAAACAGCCTGGCCTCATTGTGTTGGACTCCATGGGAGAGGGAAGGGAGGGATGAAGCACAGACCACAAACAAAGTGCACGTTCGGCCCTACTAAACAGCCTGGTCTTGTTGTGTTGGAACCAGGGCGAAGAGTCAGACCATCCAACTCCATTTTATTTCACTCAAAACTTGATATTCGGCGTTTAGCTTTGATTAGTTTCTGACCCTCAATATCTATGTTTTCATTTGACAAGTATCTTTGTATGGGTAAGAAAGAGGAAGTAGTGATTTTATATGGACTCCATGTGTCCACGCTGATTTCTAATAAGTTGAAATCTTAGCATTCCTAGCTTTTCATACTGTAGTAAAGATAGCTCATTACCTCTCTAATTTTCTTTTCTTCTTTTTCCCTTTTACGATCTATGGTCCGCAACATGTTTTTCCTCCCTTCTCTTTTTCCATTTTTTCTTAATTTCGTGGAGGAGTTATATATGGATCCATAAATCTAAAAAATTTCCAAGAGTTGTCTTCTGCTCTGTTATACGACTCTTTTTATATATACAGGCAACAGCAGAATGTAATCTATTGTATTTTCTGAATGTTTTCCATTTATGTTCACATCTGCAATAGGCGGAATTCCGAATGCAGTATTGGCATGAAGATTGATTTCATCTTTCTTCATTCTGAATTTTGTATGGTTTAGTTCAAAGTATAGGAAATTTTAACCATAAGCCCTGTTACTATTGACAATTGTGCGACCTGTGGAATGTCCTGTTTCTTCCACGAAAGTCTGACCAGACCTATCGATCCGATCAGCCCTATTTCATGGCCATGCCCCAAAAACACCTTGGGCTTGGATGATTCCATCCGAAATATTCTGGGGTCCTGCCCTACTCATGGCAGATATCAGTTTGATAGTCATATCATCCAGCATTGGGTGAGGCCTACTGAGGTCCCCATTTTCTTAGTTGGTTTTTAGCAAACCATGGGCTTGCTTATAAACGGAGGCTCATGCTTCATTTGAGTTTGCCTTTGCATTTGCCTCACAACATGTAACAGGTGTACCGGCCTCACAAGATTAAATTGGTTGAAAATGAGGATGGCCATAGTTTAAAGACTTGGCCTCTTCATTAATTGCCACAACTTCTATTCAGTAATTCAAATTCAAGGCCATGGACTATATTTTTAAATGAAATGGGAGTGTATTAACTACTACGGTGAGAAATTACAAATGTATACATACATCTTCTATTACCTATTATAATAATTTAAAATTTTTATTGTTAGGTATCTTTCTACAAAAATTCTGTTTGTCTTATTTTTGCTGACACGACTATCTGTTCTTCAAATATCATTTATTATTTTTTAATCCTTTTACTCCCCTTCTATATTGAACCAATAAGAAAGTTCTGATCAAATGCAATTCTGAACGCATTTTATTATTATATTAATGTTATAGCCATCCAGATTTTTTTTAAAAATAAAAAATAAAAACGCTTGCCAATCCCCAGCTGTACCTCTTCAAACCTCTCCTTCCCACGCGCAACAATATTTCCAATCTGTCAAGTTAGAGAATTTGTGCACATGCCCTTGGAAGCACAAACGCATATGATGTTTGAAAAATTAAGATGGCAGCAAAATCTGAGAATTTAACCATAGAAATATTACATATCTCAGTAACGATAACGTTGGATCCAGTCAGGAAATCTTAAGGACATCATCCAACCATTAAATATATATTATGAAGGAAAATGACTACATCGGATGTGTTTGGGGGTGGTTTCGATGTTTTTGGGGCCGATTTCACGGAATCATGAGATATACGCCGGGTTGGATGGTGTTTGGATGCGTGCTGGCTTTGACAACCTCAATTCTATGTGGGCACTACCTACTCATTCGTAAGAAAATTAAAATTTTTATTTTTAAAATTTTTATAACATCATCTATTGCATGTTTCTACTTTTTAAATGAATATCCACTTGGGAATGGGAAATAAGAAAAAAGAGAGGGGGCGGGGGACACATAAATAATAGAGTGAATAATAATAAAAACAAATAGACTTTTGTATGAAAAGATGAAAAATAATAATTAAAAAATATAAATAAAAAAATAAGTTTGTTAGGTGTTTAAAATATTAAATTATATTATTAAAAATAAAAAAAGAGTAGAAAAGAGTCTTTTTCCCATCCTAAGCACAGCCTATAATCAAGATTTGTCTTATTCTAAGATTCAACCATAATAAATTATTTAAAGCTGGGTCAAATTCATAGATTTGAGCAAAATAAATTGTAAAACCTAAAAATAAGCCAGAGATAAGAATAAATAGAATTTGATAATGAAAAGATAACTGAGATAAATCAAAGCGTTTAATTCTGATAGAACCTTCCCTCCGTTTTACACGAGTGTTGTAGCAAGTAATAGCATGATTTTTGCCACGCAAGTGTAATGATCGCACAAAATGCATCATAGAATGTGATGGACGGTGCGGATATCACATTGATATGCCTGAGTCGCCGATCGATCTATGGGTTACTGTCTACCATACAACGGGTGTAACTAAACCCGTGATCAATTGAAGGCGCAGATGTTACGGGTGCAAAAACCAGCAGCTCTACGAATGGATGAAGGACAGAATTCCGGTCGGATTCAACAGCGTGGCCGCAATCGCTGCGATGTTTTATCTCCTCTCTGAAATGACTCCTAACTAAGAGGGGCTCATTACATCCTTTAAAAATCTCGCTTCTTCTAACTCCGGACTCTCTATCTATCTCGGAGAAACACACCAACAAAAACATGGAAGGGAGTAGCAATGCAGGCGGAGCTCAAGCTAGAAGAAGCTACTGGAGATGGAGCAAGAAGGACTTCTTCCCAGAAGAGTCCTTCCAGAACTGGAATTCTTACAGATCAGCCCTCTCCCAGACATGCCCTCGCCTCAAGGACCGCCTCCTCGATCGCTCCTCCGACTCCTACGAGCTCGTTGTCCTCCGCCGGGAGAGCGTCAACGACATGAAGCGTTGCCTCAACTGGTTCGACCTCATGTGGATAGGCTTCGGCGCCGTCGTAGGCACCGGCATCTTCGTCCTCACCGGCCAAGAAGCCCGTAACGACGCCGGCCCCTCAATCGTCATCGCCTACGCCGCCGCGGGCTTCTCCGCTCTCCTCTCCGTCTTCTGCTACTCGGAATTCGCCGTCGAGATACCCGTTGCCGGCGGCTCCTTCTCCTTCCTCAGGGTGGAATTGGGGGACTTCGTCGCTTTCATCGCCGCCGCTAACATCCTCCTCGAGAGCCTCGTCGGCGCCGCGGGACTGGCCCGGTCGTGGACGTCGTATTTCGCGACGCTCATCAATCTCGATCCCGACGGGCTGCGGATTCGCGCGGGAGGGCTCGCGGAAGGCTTCAATCTCTTAGACCCGCTCGCTGTCGTGGTGCTATTCACCTGTTCGACGATTACCATCATCGGCACGAGGTTCACGTCGCGCTTGAATTGGGTCGCCTCCGCGCTCAGCACTTTCGTGATTTTGTTCGTGATCGCCGCGGGCTTCACGCACGCCGACGTCTCCAATCTGACGCCTTTCTTCCCTTACGGAGCGCAGGGCACGTTCAGGGCCGCCGCGGTGGTGTATTGGGCCTACACGGGCTTCGACATGGTTGCAACTCTGGCGGAGGAGACGAAGAATCCTCCGCGGGACATACCCCTGGGATTGGTGGGGTCTATGACGATAGTCACCATCCTCTACTGCGTGATGTCGCTTGCTCTGTGCATGATGCAGAAGTATACGGAGATGGATGTGAATGCGGCCTACTCGATCGCCTTCGCCAGCGTTGGAATGAAGTGGGCCAAATACATCGTGGCAGTGGGTGCGCTGAAGGGGATGACGACAGGGCTGCTGCTGGGGGCGCTCGGGCAGGGCCGATACACGACTCAAATTGCCCGAGCTCATATGATTCCGCCATTTTTCGCGTTGGTGCATCCGAAGACAGGCACACCCATCAACGCCACGCTGCTTGTGACTACTTGCAGCGCTTTCATTGCCTTCTTCTCCAGCCTAGATGTCTTGGCGAGTGTTTCTTCCATCAGTACCCTGTTCATCTTCACGCTCATGGCAGTCGCGTTGCTTGTGAGGAGATATTACTTGAAAGACTTCACACCCAGGACGGAGTTCCTCAAGTTGCTCGCATTTCTGACGATGATCATCGGTTCTTCGATCGGATTATCGGCTTATTGGGGTTCAGGATCCACTGGGTGGATTGGCTTTGCGATAACCATACCCCTTTGGTTTTTGGGGACGCTAGGGATTGCCGTCTTTGTTCCACAGCAGCGGGCACCGAAGATTTGGGGAGTGCCTTTGGTTCCTTGGCTACCGTCCTTGTCTATCGCCACGAATCTCTTTCTCATGGGGTCGCTTGGGTCTGACGCCTTTATCAGGTTTGCAATCTGCACTGCTGTAATGCTGCTCTACTATCTATTCTTTGGTCTACATGCAACATACGACATGGCCCACAGTGGATTATACCCAACGGGAGAAGTACAGAAGGACTACAAACAAGCAGGTCCGGGGTCTTGAGGTTATGTGATGTTAGGAGTTAGAGAAGCAAGCATTTGTGACTGGGTATAAATTCGAGTTAGAAATGCTTGGAATTTGTAAAAATCTTCGGTTTGTAACGAAATGTTGTCATGAGCATCTTGCATTTCGTTGCACAAAAGCTTATTTGGAACCTTGGAGAACTAAAGGGGAGATATTCCTCCGTTTGAACGAGTTAATGGGTCTTCTTCTTCAATCTCAAACATGGGAAAGTGACTCTATTGAAGGATGTTTTCATCCAACACTTCCAGAGTTTCCAAACAGCGCCCACCTGAAACCCAATTTTCTTGTGAATCAAGTTAAATTAGCAGCAAATCAGCTATCCTTCCCACTGAAAGTTTGATTCATTTCTGCTCCTTTAGATGTCAAGCAAAAGTTTCAACGTCATAATTATGTTAGGTAAGGGTTTCTTGTGGCAGTTTGAATGTAATAAACGTGTTAGACATTGGGTTCTTTTTAGACTCTCACTTGTTAAGCCCTTCCGAAAACATTTATTTGATGTTGTCGCTATAATTGGATGACAAGCGTTGAGTAGAACATCGAAGAAAATCCAATTCTCTAGTTTGTGCCCATAAAACAAGCTGGACAATTGGGCCCATTAGATTCTAACAATTGGTTGCACAAGATGTTAAAATCCAATTCTCTAGTCTGTGGACACTTGTTCAATGCAGCTGGACCGTTAGATGTTCGCTTATTATCTTCTGTAAGTACATAAAATATAGAAATTGGACTGCTTTAAGTATCAAAGATTTCATTCAATTGAGAATTGTATGAGATTTTAACCGCATGATAGTAAAGACCAGCAAACTAGAGACTGCAGCAGGAATGAAAATTTCAGATTCCTACATATTTCCGGCCCTTCATAGGCTGGGCTTCTGGGCCTACTTGGTTGAGCTGAATGGACTAAACTGTTAGCCTATGGGCTTCAGTGCAGCTTAAAATAACGATCTTTTACGCGCACATGCTATCAAGAATCGCCTCCATCACTAGGTTACCCTCCACAATGCGATTTCGCATTGCCTTTTTCTGCTCATTGTTCATTCTTGAATTTTTAAAAAATTCCATTTGCTTAAATGGTGTGTTTTCCGGCCAGATATCTCATTAAAAAAGTATGAAAATCACGAACAAAAAATATCATAATCCTAATCTCTATGTTTCCTTCACTTCTATGCTCAAATACGAGTAATAATTTTGTTTTTTGTTATCAAAACAAAACAATCTAATTAGAAGCATAAAATACTATAATATTAAGTATCTTAGTGAAATCATGGTTTAGAAATTTTTCCGTTCCAAAACCAAGTGCATCCTTTACTACTTTTATGCAATTCCTTTCAAGCATGATCAAGACCAGCATTGATGTGGTCCTGGAGTTTGAACTAGGGATGCAACTTAGGTTGGATCAACTCAAACCCAAACCATCCTAACCCAAATTCTAGGTCAGCTAAGACCCTATTAGTTTCCTCCTCTTACAAGCTAATGCTTACATATTTGTTTTTAACAATAATATGTCAAAATTTATCTTTTATGAATATATTTATTATAATTTAATTGATCTATTAAATAGGTCAAATGCATATGCATAAAATATGTCAGACTGAAATGTTAATTTAACTTTAATTCAACACAAATTTTAAAATTTTGAGTTAGGATTGGGTTAAACTTGACTTGACTTTATCTACAAATAAGGTTGGTTGGAATTTTTACTAGTAGGTGAGGGTTATGTTAAGCCTGACCTTGAATAATCCAACCTTATTTACACCCCTTGTTTGAACCATTAGAGTGACTAATGGAACATTATTGGGCCTCCAGTCCATTGGTGGGCCCGTTGCAACTGCCGAAGCCCATAAACGAGTCACGCCGTAATCTTTTGCACCCTTTTGAGCTAAAACAAACATACACTATTCATTTCTTAACTCATCTTTCATCCCAATTCTTCTTCTTCTCTCCCACACCCCCTCCCCCTCCTTCCCTTCTCTTCTCTTTTTCTGAGCTTACCCCTGAATGTGTTTTGATGATTTCCTGATTTTGGGGTGCAATTCTCCCGCCTTGGGACGAATCTTGGACGGTTCCACCTGCCTGTCGATTCCGCTGGCAGTATTGCCTTTTTACTGGCACGCTCTTTGTTGAATGGTTACCATCTTCGTATCTGGGACCTTTTGTCCTGCTCATTGTGGGCCCCATTCCAACAGACGGTAGGCCATCTTTCACCACTATTTTCATGGTATCTAGAGGGATTAGCTTCGTCCCTGGATACACAGGAGCGTCTACGCGTCAGATTATCGTCTTAGATGACCACACAATTCGGGTGGCCCACAAGGCTCCGCACCACCACCGGTTGTGGTGGTACCGAGACCATGCAAGCGCGGTCCTGCTTAGAAAGATCAGGTAAATGATTGGTTAGCGTTGTAACTGTCAATCTCTTTCGCGTAAGCGGAGTCTTTGTCCGGAAGGACACGTTGCAGTTCCTTCATACTAACACGTGCCTGCACGCATGTCAGCTACCGACCCGGAGCGCTACAGAGCCCCCTGCGGCAGGTGCAGCAATCAATGCGCCTGGCTGGCTGCTGCTGCTGCTCGCTTCCCTCTTTTGGACTATTTAAAACTACGACCCCAAAATCTCATTTTCTCTTGGTTGATTTTGAATTGACATTTGTATCTTTCTCAATTTATCTATCTCAACAATTCATCTCTCGCTTTCCTTTTCTTTTTTTTCCTTTTTTTACTGTAGCATTCATTGCATCGTAGTCGAATCTGCCTATTTAAGGCATTTCGCAGCTTGAGCGAAGAAGATTCGTGCATCCGTTGTCCGAAGGCATTTGTACGATGATCCCACCAAACATCGATCATGTGCCATTGTCCTTGGAGATATTTCGCCCAAAGTCACGGGGAACAATCGCTATTTGGCGCGATCCTCTTAGCGCGAGATAAGAGAGAATGAGAATTCACTCGATCGTATGCCTAGTTCTTGGCTTAAGCATCTTATTAAATCAATATTTATTCATTTATAATCTCCACGTTGTCACTCCTGGATAGCCATTAAAGTAAGAAAGCAAAGAGACGCTAAAAAAGCGCGAACTCTTCATGTACCGAAAGACCGAGAGAGATTAAAAATAAAAAAAGGACAGCGAGCTTCGTAGGGCCCAGGAAGGACATCAGTCATGGAATTCCAACCTAAGACGTGCCTAGAAAGATAAATATTCAAAAAAATTAAAACATTTAAAAATTCCAAATTCCACGCTGGCAATCGTAGCATTGCCAAGGATACTTGACACCGCACTCAAGGCAGCGACGAATGGGAGCTGACCACGTCATCAAACGATGGGCTCAGAATGATTACTCACTAGGGCCGTCCACGTGTCGGCAAGAGACACCTCTGCCTGCAGATAACGTAGCACGTGTGACAGGTCCTACCAGTTCCCGTCACATGACCGGCAGGCACACAAGGATAGCCTGGTCCGTACGTCGGCGGACATATTGTCGATGTACCAACCGGGGCCAATTCTAATTGCTTAGACCATCTTTCTACCGGTTTACTCATCGCACGTGTTGTGGGCCACCTCACGAGTACGAATTGGCCGACCAGGCGATGACCTGATCACCACACGTGTGCTGACGTGTAACTCATGTGGAATCTTTCTATTTCGTTGTCCACAAATACGATTGCATGTGAAATTTAGCAGTAGACGTGATGCGGTTGGCCTGTCAGCCCATGCATGCTTGGAGTTCTGCGGCCGAAGTAACCACGTCAGATGTCTCACATGCTCGTTGAGCACGTGACACTGTGACAGGAATGGAAGTAGGTGCGTGTCAGTGTGCGGATGTTGGTTAGGAGAATGATAAAAAAAAAAAAAAAAAAAAAGCATAGGGTGATAAAATACAAGAGCAAAATCAAATTATTGGATTGCTTTTTATTTCTGAAAATGTCTTTTATTTATAAATAAATCCTTCGTTTTAACACTGATTTTCTATTCAATGTTAACCATCAAATTATATTATTCTAAACATATTATTATTTATATTTTAATCGAATTAATAAGTTAAGCGTAAAATGCAAATATGAACTGACTATTGAAAATCACAAGAGTTTTTTTTCCTGACCCAAAAGGCTTGGATTTTGTCCATGCAATACGTGGATTTCAAAGGCTGTATACTCACTCCCATACTTGGAGATACCTTCAATTTACAGCGTGTGCTTTACATGATTTCGCTCCCGCTAGCGACCCAAAATTCAGAATTATGATTGTTTTGTCTGATTATTCGTTTTAGGATCGTACCTCGTTGCCAAAATTTAAAATTTGTCTGGGATATGACATAACACCCGTACATCGATCTTGTTCGATCATCTTTCTGTCCAGTTGGTTAGTTTGCTTGCAGTACAGCTGGCTATTGTTGGGAAATGTGAACACACTGATCTTGACTCTCCAACGTGCGCCAATACCATGAGATCGAAAGAAACTTCAAACAGGACTTTGGACAGCCCCCATGTGGTTGGACCCACCTCATGGGCAGCCTTGTTTGCGGTTAACAAAACACCCTCAAAAAGCAGGAGGAAACACCCAGGCCAAAATCATTGAATTACCTTGGCCCTGATAGACTAGAATATATTTTATTTTTTAAATTCTGCAATGCAAAGGACTTTCAAAGCATTATTTCTAAAGAAACATTCTCGGACCTCTCTAGTAAGAACTAAACGTGCACTTTTAACCCTTTGGTTCTATGAAAATTTTCTATTCTTGTTCAATTACATCAGTATAAATTGCTTCTAAAGGTTTAGTAAATGAAATATGTTTATAAAACATATTTCATTTAAATTGCTTCTTGAAATAGTGCTAGCTCATGCACATGCATGTTACATCTAATCATTCATGCGATGCCTCCGTCAGTAACATAAGCATCGATTGTGAGGCATTCACTCAACATTTGAAGGCCCACATTTCATAAACCATGAGCACTCGTGTTGAATTATTTTACAGTATTATTGTTGTCGCAACGCTTGTGTGCGTGGTTGGAGTAGAGATTTAATCAACACAGAATTATAGTTATATTCATGCAGGCTTGAATGGTTGGTGTTAGGATAATTCCTTTTGTGAAGCCATCACATAAATCTCAATATCATTCATGTTGCATTATTAAGAATTAATAAACACATATAAGCGAAAGTGTATCTGAATCCATCATGAATAATTGTTGTCTAGAGCCGTGTGGTTAGTCTTCTAGATCAATATGTATTCCCCTAAGGGAACCCTTTAGTTTTTCTTTCAGTTTTCTCTCTAACGATAGGATGCCAAAAAGAATGAAAACTCATACATCTGACTTAGGGACCATGACCACTATATATAGACAACTCATGCGTATTTATGTATTATCTTTTAGTATTTCTATTTTAGCCCATCATAAAAGTAGAAATTATCCTTTAGTCACTACACATTAAAAGCCTACATCATATCAAATACATTAAAGATCAAAATACCTAAAACTTAACAGATCACTTTAAATGGGTTTATCCTTACATGACAATCCATAATACATAATTATTTTATGTATAAACTTAATGTTGGATTTATAATCTAACAGGTGGTGGTTCACTTCAACCTTAAAATGGATTAATAAACACAAGATGTATAAAAGATCTAAAATAAAACATTTGAACCCAAAAAGTGGGAAACATTTCTTCATGGAAATACACATTATTTTGAGCACCAATCAGGTGTAGGAGTCATTTCTGTCGGAAATTTTGAAGTTCAAAATAAAGTTCTTCTGCTGACTATGGCCTTAAGCCGTGAATGATCTTAGATTATCAGTTTCGGGATTACTGGTGTGATGGATGCGACACTTCCAACCAATTAATTTTTCCATGTGCCAAGTGGACCGTCCAAACTGATGATTGTACAATACATGTGCCCGCTAGGGTCGTGCTTACAATCTTCCAGATGCCTTGAAATATTGATTGCCTCTTGGACCTTGGTAAGGACAATTATTGGAATTAATATCCCACATGGGTACTTCCTTCAATTAGTCCGTACTACTACGTTCAATTAATAGTTGAAATGGATAATGTAATGGAGTGTAAATTGTAAAAAAGTATGAAATGCAGCCAATATAAAATAAAATAATGGTTGTGCTGAAGGGATCCACTAGGATAGAGTAGATTCGAAAGAGGGTATATTAGAAAGGTTATTTTTAGTAAAAAATAAAGAAAATAATGAAATATATAAATAATGACAAAAAGTATAACTATTAATGGTAGTTAAAATATCATATCAATCTAAAAAGATATATAAACCTTTCTTTCTGTTGCATCCAAATACACAATGGAAAAAAATGTAATTGTTCGTATAAAAAGTGCAATAATAATTAGTAACATAAGGTTGTGAGAAAAAAATATAGGGAGTATTCATGGAAAAAATTATAGATAATAATTGAAAAAGTTGGGATAATGATTAAAAAGAAGAAAAGACAAATGTATGGACAAGGCATGCAATAAAGCATCTATTTTCCTCCAATGTTTAAATTCATCTATTTTATCTTTGTTTATGCTTGGGTTATATCCTATATTGCTCTTCGGATAATCTCGGGTTAAGATCTTACAACATTAAGCAAATGTTAGAGAGTATTGAGGTGGTCACAAGGTGAATACTTTGACACTTAAGTCACTAATTAGACTTTTAGAAAACACCACAAGGGAAACCGTCAAATGCAGCCATTACTTTCGCTGCATTTGATCAAAAAATCGCTGCGTGTAGTCAGATGCAGCCAAAAAATTTTGCTGCATTTGATCATAATTTCACTGCAATTGCCTTGTCGCATCTGAGCAAATGCAGCGACTTTTATGTGGCTGCGTTTAGGCAGATGCAGCCACTTCAAAGTCGTTGCATTTGCCTAAACGCAGCCACTTTAATGTGGCCGCATCTGACCTCATGCAGCCACTTGAAAGTGGTTGCATCTGCCTAAGTGTAGCCACTTATAAGTGGTTACATTTGCCCATACGCAGCCATTAAATATTCGTTGTATTTGCCTAAATGCAGCCACTTTAAAGTTGTTGCATCTGCCTAAACGCAGCCACATAAAGTTGCTGCCTCTGCCTAAATGCAGCCACTTTGAAGTCGCTGCATCTGACCCCACGCAGCCACTTAAAAGTGGCTGCATCTGCCTAAATGCAGCCACTGAAAAGTCGTTGCATCTGACTAAATGCTGCCACATCAAAATGGCTGCATCTGACCTCACACAGCCACTTGAAAGTGGTTGCATTTGGTAGAACGTAGCCACTTCTAAGTGGTTGCATTTGCCCATACGCAGCCACCAAAAATTTTGCCCCATCTGCCTATATGTAGCCATTGGCAATTTCGCTGCATCTGCCATAATAATGCAATTATGATACCTGTTCTTACTACAATAATTATACATTTATGATACATGTTCCTACTGTAATAATTATGCACTTATGATACCTGTTCCTGTTATAATAATTATGCAATTGTGAAACCTGTTTTGATTCTAATAATTATGCAATTATAAAACCTATTCCTGCTATAGTAACCTGATAAACACCCACAAGCAAAATCAAAGAT
>JAYJMB010077735.1:0-22528 GCA_036873735.1 Pouteria campechiana
ATATTTAGGAATCAAATAGGTGCAAAAGATGAAGTATTAGGAGAATAAAATATGACATTTTGCATTCTCATCAGCCCTTAGGCGAAGTGTGACATGCTGACATTATGGTGTGATTAATGATTTATATGGTTGTAAGTTCTTATTGGTTTATTTATGATGCTTTATTCTTAATGCTTTCAATTTATTAGCCATTTATTGAATTAATGTATATTTGAGATTCGACACTTGGGAGAGGTAATCTTGAATGCGATCTAGGCATCATAACATGAGACTCTAAATGACTTAGAAGAGGTTTTAGGTGTTGTGAAATCATTCAAAAGAATCATAGAGTCTCATGCATTCTTTACCTTTCAATTTTCATAGGGATATCAAAATTGGAATGCTGAGAATAAATACTTAGCTCGACACTTGGGAGAGGGATTTAAGTGAATTAGTATTCTGGATTTATAAACTAATAGAATGATCAATGTATAATAAGTTAAGAGCACCATGATTGAATCATAAGTGAAATTGATCATCTAAAGCTTCTTTACCTTGATTTCTTCCCACCAAAAGCCTATCTATTTCTACTTCTTAGTTAAATTCATATTACTTTATTTTTTAAATAAAATTAGGATAATTTACTGCAATAAATAGTGATTAATTAAAATATACAATCCTTGTGAAAATGATATTTTCTTATCATTATATTACAAAACTTGACGCCATGTACTTGTGGTATAATTTGCAGCAAATAAGTTTTTGGTGCCATTACCGAGGATTAATGTTGTTTTAATTTGTCACTAATATTGCCAAAAGATAATTCTAGTTTTAATTTGGATTTGTATTCTTTCATTTCATTCTGAATTTTCTTTTCTTTATTCTTATTTGATTCAAGTTATTTTTGCTTCCTTGATAGTGCATGCAAGATCCTAGAGAGCTTGACTTGACTCCTTTTGATCAGGAGATTGGAAGAACACTTCGAGAAACCTAGAGAGCAAAGCGAGCTAAATCTAGTGCAATGGTAAATCAAAATCAGTAAAGAGAACTTAAGGACTACTTCAAGCCATTAGTTAATGACAATTATTCTGGCTTCGCTAGAGATCAATGCTAACAACTTGGAGCTCAAGCCAGCCCTAATCAATATGATGTAGCAAAATTAGTTTAGGGGTTCACCAAGTGAAGATCCAAATATTCAATTGGTGATATTCAGAGAGATAAGTGATAGTGTAAAGATGAATGGTATTCCAGATAACACTATCAGGTTGAGATTATTCCCTTTCTCTTTGAGGGATAAGCTAAGAGGTTGGTTGCAGAGCCTACAAGTAGGAAGCATCACCACAGGGAATGAGATGTCAGAAAAGTTCCTGGCAGAATTTTTCCCACCCACAAAGACCACTCAACTCAGAAATGAGATAGGGTAGTTCAAACAGATGGACTTTGAGCCACTTTCTTCAAATCCAATTATTCTATAATGGGCTGAATGGTCAAACCAAGACAATCATGGATGCTACCTCTAGATGTTCACTAATGGGAATGACTGTAGAAGATACCTATTCATTGCTTGAAGATATGACATCCAACACTTTCCAATGGCCAAATGAATGGAATATGGTGAGAAAGGTTGCAGGTTGTTTTGAGGTAGATCCAATTACAACTCTCACTACACACATGTCATCTCTTATCATTAGCTCACCATAGCCAATTCAGCATCAAAAGGTGTTTCAATTATAGGAGAATCTTCTTCTTCAGTGTGTTCATACATGGTTGCAAACCAAGACAAGGAAGAGGTACAATATGTAAACAACAAGGGCTATAGCAACTATCATGGAAACAATATTCAGAATCAGTACTATCTAGGGTGGAGAAACCATGATAATCTTTCTTATGAAAATCTGAGAAATGCCATATATCCACTTCCTAGTTTTCAACTTCCACAACAATCTCAACCGCCAGAGAAGAAACCATCACTTGAAGATCTCATTACTACCTTTGTAGTTTAGAGTTGAGCAAGATTTTCAAGAAATACAAGTGGTGTCATGACATTGACAAGTAGTGGGCACAATGTTGTGACACTAAGCCCTATTTTGCGACACTGGATGATAGTTCTGTGCCCTACCTTTTTCTCATGAGAATTTGTCCTATTTCCTCATTCCCAACATTTCTTGATTAACCACTTAATATCTCTTAACCCTCAATTTGTTTAACCTTGATTCTCATGTACTAATTTTCACCTATTCTTTAAAATGCTTCAATAACTAATACTTTGTCATTTTTCATCATGCAATGAATTCATACTTTTCAATTTAGTTGATAATACTTCACATTACTGATTTCTTTCCCAATTACATCCATTCCTTTCAAACTAACTTCATTCTCTTCTTCCCAACTTCACACTACATATTTTGCTTAGATGACACATGTTTAAAGTATGATATGCAAATTTAATCCCAAAAATAAACTCATCATATAATTGAATAATATCTATAATGAAAGATCTCAATTTCAGTAAAAATTCTTAGGCAAATAACCTACTTACCTTGTGTGTATCAAACACACTTTTCTTTTGCTATGATCCTTATATAGCCAAGCCTAAATTCACAATTCGAGACTCCTACATTCAAAACACATATCCCTTAATCATTAAAGTACAGAAGTTTACTACTTATCAATTTTATTCCATCACTTAAGTCTTTTAAGGATAATCCACTTTCTTATTTAACTTTCAATGAAAAACAATGACCAATGATTCACTAACATAGATTCATACCATAGGCTTTTTCATACTATTTCATCAAACAGTTAGAGCGCAGTCTCTAAAATTCCACATGCTCATTGTTTACGAGTTAGGATTTCTATTCCAAATGACATATTAATGTATTTGAACTGAATCCCTAACAAAATCCACATTCAAAACATCTATTTCAATATTAAATTCTTGTTTTCCCCTAAACCCTAACTTCTAATTTTTGAAAACTTACTTTAAAATCTAGAATTCAGAAATTCAATCCACTAGAACTCTTAATGGATGATAGAAATGGCTTACCACTTAGTTTACTCCAACTAAATTCCACTAAATCCGATCACAAGATGAAACTCCAATCTATTCTTTAACTCCCACAATATTAAACCACTGAATTTGATGCTTGTTTGATACTGGAGTGTTGCTAAGCTATTTATCATCGATTTTCCCAACTCAATCCATCAATTTCCATATGAAATAAGAATTTTCTGAATTAGGGAAGAAAGGGGAGCTAGAGACATTTTGAGCTAAGAAATGGGGCTAGTGGAGTATTTTAAGCTCCACCCCCATAATACTCCGATGGTGTAAATCCACAAAAACACATGCAGCCCATATATGCTGTATGCGGACTTCCTTTAACACTGAAATTTCTACCTGTATTTTATAATACTCAATTCCACTTATCACACTCTTCATAATTTTCCCATTTACATTATAATTCATATGTATGCATTTCATTTACACTTTATAAACTAGTTCTTCCCATTTCAAAAATTTTAGGGTCACACAAGCAAATTCCTTGAAATCTTTAAGAAAATTCATATTAATATTCCTTTTGCAGAGGTCCTGGAGTGGATGCCCAATTATGCTAAGTTCATGAAGAAAATCATGTCCAAGAAGAGAAATATTGAAGAGTTCGAGATAGTGAAGTTAACCGAAGATCTAGGGAGTTTTACTATCCCTTGTACTATAAAAAATTCTTCATTTAATAAGGCATTATTTGATTTGGTGCATCTATTAATTTAATGCCTTTGTCCATTTTTTAGATACTTAGATTGGGAGATGTGAAGCCCACTACCATCACACTACAACTGGAAGATAGGTCTTTAACCTATCCCTAGGGAATCATTGAAAATGTGCTGGTCAAAGGATAAATTCATTTTTCTGGTTGACTTTGTGGTATTAGACATGGAGGAAGATCATGAAGTACCTCTAATACTTGAAATGTCATTTCTCACAACAAGAAGAGAATTAATTGATGTTCAGCAAGGTAAGCTAACCTTGAGAATTAATGATGAGAAGGTAAAGTTCAATATTTACCGTGCCATGAACTATCCACTTGAAAAGAGTACATGTCACATAATTGAAGTTGTGAATGATTGTATAACTTCTATTTTTAATAATGAAATCATTCAAGATCCATTGAAAAACTATATTATAAATTCTTTTAGCCAGATTATGCCAAGTTTTGGGGAGGTTAGAGAATAGGCCTTAGCTGTGGAGATAGTATATAAAGATAAAATCAACAATGAAGTGGAAGCTTTGGAAGAAGAACCAGCCGTGGAAGAAGTAAAAGCTATATTGGAACTGAAGTAGTTCCCAAATCATCTCAAGTATGCAATTCTAGGTAGTGATTCATCCCTTCTAGTGATTATTTCTTTTTCTTTGATAGGTTTGGAAGAATAGAAACTACTTTGGGTGCTAAAGAAACACAAATAAGTTATTGCATGGTCAATTGATGGCATCAAGGGGATAAGCCCAACTATCTGCATGCATAAGATTCTGATGGAAGATTCTTACAAACCTTCTATAGAGCATCAAAGATGACTCAACCCTACAATGGAGGTAGTACATGCCAAGGTTTTAAAACTACTCAAAGCAGGTATTATCTATGCTATCTCTAGTAGTGAATGGGTGAGTCCAGTTCAATGTGTGCCAAACAAAGGTGGGATGACTGTGATTAAGAATGAAAACAATGAATTAATCCCCACCAAAATAGTGACAAAATGGTGAGTGTGTATTGATTATAGAAAATTGAATAAAGCAACTTGAAAGGATCATTTTCCATTTCCTTCTATTGATCAAATGTTGGATTATTTAGAAGTCTATGATTATTACTGCTTTCTTAATGGATACTCAGGTTACAATCAGATTGTGATTGCATTAGCAGACTAAGAGAAAACAACCTTCACTTGTCCATATAGTACCTTTGCATACAAAAGAATGCCTTTCCATTTATGCAATGCTCCCACCACATTTCAATGCTGCATGATGGCAATTTTCCATGATATGGTGGATAACATTATGGAAATATTCATGGATGATTTTTCTATTTTCAGCTTTATCTTCGATCAATGCTTGCATAACTTGTCTCTTATCTTGCAGAGATGTAGAGAAACTAACCTTGTTCTCAATTGGGAGAAGTGTCATTTCATGGTTAGGGAAGGAATTATGCTAGGGCATAGAGTGTCATTATCATTTGGATTAGAAGTGGACAGAGTGAAGATTGCAGCAATTGAACAACTCCCACCTCTAACCAATACAAAGGGAGTTTGAAGTTTCCTAGGCCATGCAGGATTCTATAGGATATTCATCAAAGATTTCTTAAAGATCTCCAAACATTTGTGTAATCTCCTTGAAAAAGACAATTTTTTTAATTTGATGAATTGTGCTTGCAGACATTCAATACGTTGAAGGAAAGGCTATTTTTTGTACCAATCCTGATAATGCCTAATTAGAACTTGCCATTTGAAATCATGTGTGATGCAAGTGATGTGGAATTGGGAGTAGTTCTTGCACAGAAACAAGATAAGATCTTCAGAGTAATTTACTATGCAAGTTGCACACTAGATGATGCATAGAAAAACTACACTAGAGCTGAGAAGGAATTGCTGGCTATGGTATTTGCATTGGAAAAGTTTTGGTCATATATCATTGGATCTAAAGTCATAGTGCACATTGATCATGTAGCCCTCCGATACCTGTTTGTAAAAAGAGGTGCCAAACCTTGGTTGATTCTTTGGATCTTGTTATTGCAAGAATTTAATGTGGAAGTTCAACACAAGGAAGGAAGTGAGAATGTGGTGGCTGACCACTTGTCCAATTTGGAGCATCAAGGAAAGGAGAGAGCAAATCAAGAGAAATTTCCAAATGAACAACTATTTCTTTAGAGTGGAAAATGCCCATGGTTTGCAGATTTTGTAAACTACATAGTGTGTGGAACTCTATCCCCAGATCTTTCATAGCAACAAAAGAAGAAATTTCTTCATGATGTGAAAGCCTACTTGTGGAATGATCAATTGCTATTCAATAGATGTCTAGACCAAATCATCAAGAGATCATTCCAGAGGAAGAAATTCATGATGTTTTACAGTAATGTCATTCATCTCCTTATGGCGATCATCATGGTGCAACCAAGACTACCGCAAAAGTACTGTAATCCAGTTTTTATTGGCCAACCCTCTTCAAGGATAATTATGCATTTGTGAAAACTTGTGATCACTGTTAATGCACTGGCACGACCTCAAGACATCATGAGTTGCCATTAACTAACATCTTAGAAGTGGAAATATTTGATGTTTGGGGAATAGACTTCATTGGTCCTTTTCCTATCTCCTTTAGCCAATCTTACATTTTGCTAGAAGTTGATAATTTCTCTAAGTTGGTGGAAGCAATCGCCACAGCATCTAATGACTCCAAGGTGGTGTTGAAATTTCTTCATAAGAACATCACAAGATTTGGCACACCACGAACTCTTGTAAGTGATGAAGGTTCACACTTCTGTAACAAGCTTGTCAATAACCTTCTTTCAACATATGGTATAAAGCACAAAGTAGCATTGGCATACCACCCATAAGCTAATGGGTAGGTGAAAGTGTCCAACCGAGAGATTAAACAGATCCTGGAGAAAACCATTGGCATTAATCGGAAAGGCTGCTCTAGAAAATTGGATGATGCACTATAGGCATATAGAACAACGTATAAAACACCAATTGGGATGTCTCCATACTAATTGGCATTTGGTAAAGCATGCCATCTTCCTGTTGAACTTGAGCATAGAGCATACTGGGCTGTGAAAAAGTTGAATTTGAATTTTGAAGTTTCAGGGAAACAAAGAATGCTCCAACTCAATGAGTTAGATGAACTTCAGAATGAGACCTATGAGAATGCATGGATTTTGTTGGGTCTCGTGCAAATATACATGATCACAAGTAATATAGATGAGGTGAGTTGAGTATCATTCCCATGAGGAAGTATGTTGCTACATACTAAGTACCAAACTTAGATCAAATAAGTATTATTTGATTGAGTGAATTGTAGCAGTTGCTATAAAAAACTAAATATAAATAGAATAATGAAGTTAACAGATCACAAGAGTAAAGGATAAAATATCTAGGGATTCAACTTCACCTAGCAAATCCACTTATATTGAGGAACTACATTGAGTAAATTATCATTCCTTTCATTATCAATCGAATGCAGTAAAGTATCCACCACCCTTTCTCAAGTGCTACGATAGGTGTGACTATTGAAGTGATCTACTATGTATCCATGCAAATCCAAATCAATAAACCCATTAAGCTTAGGCATCCATGTGTAATATATGCGCTTGCAAGGTCAAACCCACACAAATTGTACATGTATAATGGCTATCTCTAGTCTTCATTGCATCGTATTGTAATGCCCCAACTTCAGGGTGCTATTAAAGGAAGTATCATGAAGAACTCTGGACAGAGTCTCCCCTGTACAAACATATCCATCCTGTATAATCCATCATCACACACACACATACATACACACAAATATATATATATATATATATCATACATTCTTAAATCAAATTAATTAAACATCACACCACGCACCTACAACTTGCCCAAAATTGATAGTCACAATGTGATAGATGTAGTCAGATGAATATCATAGACATCTTGTTGTCATGACATGCTAACAAAATACATTTATACTGATCATATACACCATTCACTGAATTTAAAAATTTATAGTTTATATATTGATAAGTGAATATTATTCACATATATCACTCATTTTCAAGTTAACTTTTGGTTTGTTCTTAAGTTGTTTTTAATTGATTTGATGTGCTTATGCTTTGGTTTGTTTTTAGGCACACAACTTCAAAATGGATGGAAAAAGTACAAGAAATGAAATAAGGTATAAAAGAGTGCAAAAGCTTGGACAACAAGTCTTTGTCGTAGCATAAGAAAGTTGTGCCATAGCACAAAACCAAAGCATGTTTGAAGAAACATTTAGCAAGCCTGTGCCGCAACATAGGAAAGCTGTGCTACAACACAACATCAGAAGAAGTTTAGTCAGCAAGCCTTTGCTGTAGCACAACATCAGTAGAGGTTCAGTTAGCAAGCCTAAGCTGCAGCACAACATCCAAACAAGAATATTCAGCAACCTTGTGCCGTAGCACTATACCGCAGCATAAGTCTAAGAAAGAAGAAATATGGCAAATAGAGAGTCTATGCTACAACATAGAAGGTGGAGGCAGATTCTAGATTTTTTGAGATTACTTGGAAACAATGATGGATTTTCTGGAATTGCTTGGAATTATTGCAAAATGACAAATCTTCAAGAGAAGAAGTATAAAAGCAAAGAAAGGTTGCCCTAGATCTCATCTAGGAGAGTTTATGAGACATTTTGGGAGATTCTTGGAGAGATTTTGGGAGAGGAAGAAACTTCAAGCTATAACCCAAGCCAAGCACTACCTAGAAGAGTTTGATAGCACTTAAATCCTCATTTATTTGGTGTTTTACATCTTATTCATCATCTGTAACTTGGATTAAAGTTGAAATCTGAATTTTGATATGATATATGAATTTTTTATGGATCCTCATTTCATTATGAGTAGTTAAACTCCTCTTTCTAGAGGAGATATGGATTTTGTATTGAAGTCATGGTTTAATTAATGAGCTATGCTATTGAGTATGTTTTATTGATTTATTTGTGATGTTGTGTGATTAATGCTTTCAATCTACTAGCCATTTATTAAATGATATTGCAATTAGGATTTGACACTTGGGAGATGAATGGGATCTAAACATCATGACATATAATGCTGGATGACTTAGGAAAGCTTCTAGGTTATGTGAGATCATTCAAAGGAACCGTAAGTCTTAATGTATTATTAATATTTTAATTTTTATAAGGATAACAAAATTGGGATTTGAGAATAGATACTTAACCTGGCACTCAGGAGAGGGGATTATGTGCATTGGGATTCTCAATCTATAAATTGATAAAAACAATCAATACATAATAAGTTAAAGAAACCATGATTGAAACACAAGTGAAGTCGATCCTCTAGATGCTTCTATACCTTGATTTCTTTCCACCAAGAACTTGTCTATTTCTACCTCTTATTTAAATTCACATTACTTGATTTTCCAAAGAAAATCAGGATTATTCATTGCGATAGATAATGATCAATTGGAATACAAAATCCCTGTGGAGACGATACCTTCTTACTACTATACTGTAAGATGCTGTGCTCTTGCGGTATAATTAGTAGCAAACAAGTTTTTGGCGCCGTTATTAGGGATTGGCATAATTTAATTTTTAGCTAATATTGCTATAAGATAGTTCTAATTTTAATTTGGATTTTCTATTCTTTCATCTATTCTAAAATTTTTATTTTTCTATTATCTTATCTTTATTTGATCTGATTTCTTTTGTTTCCTTAATAGTGTATGCAAGATCCCAGAGAACTTGATTTGACTCCATTTGATCCAAAGATTGAAAGAACATTTAGAGAAATCAGAAGGACAAGGAGAACCAAATCAAGTACAATGGTAAAACCAAATCAACCAAGAGCAATCAAAGACTATTTCAAGCCAATGGTTAATGACAACTACTTTGACATAGCTTGTCCAACAATCAATGTGAACAACTTTAAACTAAAACTGGCTTTGATCAACATGATGCAACAAAATCAGTTCAGAGGTTCATCAAGTGAAGATCCAAATTTTCACTTGGCCATGTTCAAAGAAATTAGTGACATTGTGAAAATGAATGACATTCCAGATGAAGCCATTAGACTGAAATTGTTCCCATTTTTGTTGGGAGAAAAAGCAAGATTTGGTTGCAGAGTTTACAACAATGGAGCATCACCATGTGGAATTAGATGGTGGATAAGTTCTTAGCAAAATTCTTCCCACTTGTGAAGACTACTTAAATTAGAACTGAGATAGGGTAATTCAAATAGATGGACTTTGTGCTACTCTATGAATGCTAAGAGAGGTTCAAGGACTTGATTAGAAGGTGTCCTCAACATGATTTTCCTGACTGGCTTCAAATTCAATTATTTTATAATAGATTGAATGGTTAGAGTAGGACGATTGTGGATGCTACTTTGAGAGGTTCTCCCACGAGAAAGACTGCAAATGAAGCTTATGCCTTGCTCGAAAATATGGCTTCAAATACTTTTCAATGGCCAAATGAAAGGAACATGGTGAAGAAGGTAGCAGGTTGTTATGAGGTTGACCCAATCACAACTCTCGCCACACAAATGTCTTCCTTAACACATTAGTTAGCAATAGCTAATTCTGCACCTAAGGGAGCATCTATTCCAAGAGAATCATCTTATTCCTTGCTACCAATTGAAGCATACATAGCTACAAATCCAACTAGAAAAGAAGTGCAGTTTGTCAACAATAAGGGTTACAATAATTTCTGGGGGAACAACATGCAGAACCCATATTACCTTAGAAGTTGGAGGATCTAAGATAATCTCCCTTATGGCAATGCAAGGAGCAACTTGAACCATCCTCCTAGATTTCAGCCTCAACATTAGTCACAGCAAACTGAAAATAAGCCATCTTTGGTAGATCTTATGGGCACATTTGTAAGTAAAAGTAGAGTCAGATTTTCCGAAAATGGAGTAAGGCTTGACAACATAGAGACAACTATAGGAAACATCAATGCCTCTATCAAGTCTTTGGAGACTCAAATTGGACAGATAGCAAGTTCTTCTAGTAGTGCAAACCAGGGTAATTTTCCAAGTAACACAGAAGCGAACCTAAGGGAGCACTGCAATGCTATGACTCTAAGAAGCAAAAAAGAGTTAGGATACTTAAAGAAGGAAGAAGTAACACAACCACAACTAGAAGCAGCAAAGCAAGATGCTGCACAAGGAGAGAATGAAGAGCAAGAGAAAACAACTTTTACCAGTCCACATGATACATTTGCATAGAGGAGGATGCCCTTTGGCTTGTGAATGCTCTTGCCACATTCCAATGATGCATGACATCAATTTTCCATGACATGGTGGAGAACATTATGGAAGTATTCATGAATGATTTTTTAGTCTTTGTTTCTACTTTCAATCAATGCTTGCATAACTTATCTCTTATTTTGCAGAGATGTGAGGAGACTAACCTAATTCTTAATTGGAAAAAATGTCATTTCATGGTTAGGGAAGGCATTGTACCGGGCCACAAAATTTCAACTCAAGGAATGGAAGTAGACCGAGCAAAGATTTCAACCATTGAATAACTCCCACCTCCAACAAACATAAAGGGAGTTCGCAGCTTTCTAGGAAATGAAGGCTTCTACAGAAGATTCATAAAAGATTTTTCAAACATTTCTAAACCTTTATGTAATCTTTTTGAGAAAGACAATCCTTTTAATTTTGATGACTTATACTTGTAGGCTTTCAATACATTGAAGGAGAAGTTGGTGTTGGCTCCAATTCTGGTGATGCGTTAATGGGACTGACCATTTCAGATAATGTGTGATGCTAGTGACAATGCAATGGGAGTTATGCTTGGACAGAAGCAAGACAGAGACATCAGAGCCATCTACTATGCCAATTGTACCTTGGATGAAGCACAACAAAATTACACTACAACTGAGAAGGAATTGTTGGCTGTGGTGTTTGCGTTGGAAAAGTTTCGATCATGCATCATTGGTTCCAAAGTCATCGTGCACACTGATCATGCAGCCATCCGACACTTGTTCGCAAAGAAGGATGCAAAACCAAGGCTAATTTGGTAGATTCTACTGCTACAAGAATTTGATGTGGTGATCCAAGACAAAAAAAGGGAACCAAGAATGTAGTAGCCAACCACCTATCCAGGCTGGAATAACACCCAGAAGCTGAGGAGTCAATACATGAGAAGTTCCCAGATGAGCAACTCTTTGTGTTGAGTGGAAGCTGTCCATGGTTTGTAGACTTTGTGAACTACATTGCATGTGGAGCCTTGCCTCTTGACATTTCATGGCAGCAAAAGAAGAAATTCATGCACGATGTCAAGGCTTATCAATGGGATGCGTCACTGTTGTTCAAGATATGTGTTGATCAAATGATTCGGAAATGCGTTCTAGAAGAAGAAATGCTAAACATTTTGTAGTGCTGTCATTCATCTCCGTATGGAGGCCATCACAATGCCAACAAGACAGCTAAAAAAAATTCCCCAATCAGGCTTTTATTGGTTCACACTCTCAAATACAGCTAAAAGTTTGTAAAAACTTGTGATAGCTACCAATGAATAGGCAAAATTTCAAGAAGCATGATTTACCATTGACAAATGTCCTTGAAATGAAAATTTTTGATGTCTGGGAAATTGACTTTATGGGACCATTTCCGATGTCTGTTGGTTATTCATACATTCTGCTTGTAGTTGATTATGTTTTCAAATAGGTGGAAGCAATAGCCACAACAGCCAATGATGCGAAGGTGGTGTTGAAATTTTTGTAGAAGAACATCTTCACAAGGTTCGAGACATCGCGAACCATCATCAGTGATGAGGGATCACACTTCTGCAATAAATTATTTGACAATCTCTTTTCCAAATATGGTGTGAAACATAAAGTGGCACTTGCCTATCATCCACAAGTTAATGGGCAAGCAGAGGTATCTAATCGAGAGATTAAGTAGATTCTAGAGAAAACTATTAGCATCAATCGGAAAGACTAGTCCAGAAAGCTTGATGATGCACTATGGGCTTATAGAACAACTTTCAAGATGCCAATTGGGATGTCTCCATACAAATTGGTTTTTGAGAAAGCATGTCATCTTCCAGTTGAGTTGGAACATAAAGCATTTTAGGCTATGAAAAAGTTGAATATGAATTCTGAAATCTTAGGGAAGTAGAGGCTACTTCAGTTCAATGAATTGGAGGAATTTGAAAATGAAGCTTATTAGAATGCATAAGCCAAACCAAGAAGAGGCATGATAAGCTCATTTTGTAGAGGGAATTCCAACCAGGCCAATAAGTTTTACTTTTTAACTCTCAACTCAAATTGTTCCTTGGAAAACTAAAATCTAGGTGTCTGGACCATTCACCATTGACAAGGTATTTCCTCACAGAGTAGTGGACCTAAGAACTCAAGATGGGCAAACATTTCGAGTGAACGGGCAAAGGGTCAAGCATTATTTTGAGCATGAGTAGGCAAGTTGGAGTGGCGATGTCACTCACTTCAAAGAAGAGATATGAAGAGGAGTATTGTCAGGTTGAGACTATAAACCAAATCCTTCTTGGGAGGCAACTCAAGTCTTTAAAGCTTTATTTTCATTCAATTTCTTTGAGTTAGTTTAGATTAGCAATTTACTTTGACAATTCAGTAGTAAAGGTAGTCTTAACTGGTATAAAATGGGCGGATTTAGTTAGTCTATCCACAATGACCCATATACTGTCAAATCCTATAGTTGTCTTTGGTAATCCAGTGATGAAATCCATTGTTATATTTATCCATTTCCATTTAGTAATTTCAATAGACTGTGATAATCCGCCTAGTCTTTGGTGCTCTGCCTTCACTCTCTAGCACAATAAACATTTATCCACATATCTAGCAATATCATTCTTAATACCCTTCGACCAGTATTGAGATTTCAAATCATAATATATGTTATTTTTGTCAAGATGGATAGTATATGGAGAATAATATGCTTCTTCTAGAACTTTTCATATTCTAAAGATACCTTAGGAGAACTAATTGACTCCTGTAACTTATAAGATGGTCTGCACCAATGAAGAAGTTTGGCAGCTCATTTTGTTATACTCACAACTTCAATTTCTAAAATTCTTCCTTTAATTACTCTTCTTAAGCTGCTCAGATCTCATCTACTGAGGTAGTCCGCAGACTTAATTGACACATTTGAGCAACTATTCCCTTAATTCCAACCTGCACATCTAATTTCCTCAATTCCTCAAATAATTTTGTCTTTTTTGTAAGTAGGCTAGATAAACTACTGCCAGATTTTCTACTCAAAACATTAGCTACCACATTTGCCTTTTTGGGATGATAGTAAATGTTTAGATTATTGTCCTAAAGTAATTCAAGTCACCTCCTCTCCCTCATGTTCAATTCTTTTTAAGTAAAGATATATTTTAAAATTTCATGATCAGTGTACACATTGCATTTCTTTCCATAAAGATAGTGTTGCCATATTTTCAGAACAAACACTACTGCTACCAATTTTAAGTTATGGGTTATCATGAGGTCATAACTAGCGTGATGCATAAGCTATGACATTGCCATTCTGCATGAGAGTACAACCTAATCCCTTCTTGAATGCATCACTATATATTACAAATCTACCTTGACTTGACAAAAGTGCAAGTATTGGTGCCTCCACCAACCGCCTCTTTAATTCTTGAAATACAGCTTCACACTGATCACTCCATACAAATGAAACCACTTTACTAGTTAACTGTGTCAGTGGCATTACAATATTGGAGAATCCTTTAACAAATCTTCAATAATACCCAGCTAATCCCAATAAACTTCTGACCTCAGTCACTGTGCTTGGTCTTGGTCAATTCACCATGGCTTCTATTTTATGAGGATCCACAAAAATGCCTTCTCCTAAATTACATGGCCGAAAAAGGCCACACTATTCATGAAGAAATCACATTTGCATAAAGTCTTTTCTCTCTCAATCTCTACAATGCCACCCTCAAATGTGCTTCATGCTCCTCTTTGTCTTTGGAATAAATCAAAATATCATCAATAAGGATGATCACAAAATGATCTAGATAGGGTTTAAAGACCCCGTTCATTAAATCCATGAACACTATAAGAGCATTCGTTAATTTGAAGGGCATTACTAGAAATTCATAATGCCCATATCATGTTCTGAATGCAATCTTATGGACATCTGTTGGCTTAACTTTCAATTAATGATATTCGAACTGCCAATCTATTTTATAGAATATTGTAGCTCCTTACAATTGATTTAATAGATCATCTATCCTAGGCAATAGATATTTATTCTTGATGGTGACTTTATTTAGTTTCTAATAATCGATACATAGTCACAAACTTCCATCCTTCTTCTTAACCAACTATACTGGTGTGCCATATAGTGACACACTAGGATGAATAAATACCTTGTCCATCAAGTCCTGCAACTGCACCCTCAACTCTGCTAATTCAACTGGTGCCATTTGGTATGGGGCTTTACATATTGGCTCTGCCCTGGGTTAGAGGTCAATGCAAAATTCCACTTCTTACTTAGTAGTTAGTCTAGACAATTAGCTGGGAAATATATCTAAAAAATCTCATACTATTGGTATATCCTTCAATGGTCGATGTTCAGGGTGGGTGTCAATAGTTGAGACTATGAATGCTTCATACCCTTTCTGCAATAAGATGTGGGCCTTCATGGCTGACACTAGTTTAGGAGCTTTGCCTTCAGGTGAATTTTTAAAGATGATTGCCACTTTATTGGGGGTCTTTAAGGTTACTTGCTTGGCTTTACAATCCATTTTAGCTTCATATTTGACTAACCAATCCATAACTAGTATAATATCCAAAACTTCCATATTTAATACAATTAGATCGGCATAAAACTGCCTGCACTCAATTTACTATAAGTATTTGTAACACCCCGCACCCCCACCCTATGTATTTTGACCCTCTAAGTCAATTCTGTCTAACATTTCTCAAATATAAGGCATTTCTTCTATACAATCATGCATCACATAATAATACAATTCTATTTATCAATACAACATAGACAAAATCATTAAAACTCACACATACATTAAAACTCATCAATACACCCACAGCTGCATGCCCAAAACCAGAACCAAATCATAATAGCAATACACGTCACTCGATTAAGGCAAATCCATTCACAATATCATAACTAAATGACTATGACAAGCCATTACATTACCATATACATCAAATACATATTTCAAGTACAACTATACATCATATGAATCTATCAAATACAGTTATACGCACACAATGGAATTCCAATCCCAAATCTATCATATCAACATGAATAACATCTTCTTGGCTCCCATGCTTGACCTGCCAGCTAAAAATTAAATAAAGGGGTGAGTCTAAATAGACTCAGTAAGTAGATTGCATAAAAGAAAACCATAATCCACAATAAGGGATCCATCAGGCATACCTAATCACATTCCAAACATATAATATTCAATCCACAAATAACATAATCAAAACCATACATGAAAATAGGAATCCATAAGGTCTTCCAATCCAATCCAAAATAAATCCATTACCATAAGCCTATACATCACATCTCAAATAAAACTTAAATTCTCAACTTATCAAGTCACAATTACAATATAGTATAGATATCATAATGTCATTGCACAATAGAGAAATATGTAAACAAAACCATATCTCTTGGGATACTCATCAATCCCAATCATATAATCAAATTTTGAGATGTTCAAAATCACTAAAATTCCTCTCAAGAATACATAACTCGTAAAAGAAGATTATGGGATATTCTCTATCCCTACTAAATCATGACTGCACACAATAAGTAAGCATTGGCCATTACAACCCAAGAGATACTCATCATCCCCTCCATCCAATCGAGATATGAACCATCCCCATTAACCCACAAATCCACATAATGAAAGACATAGCAACAAATCCAATGTATGTTCATGGGATACTTAATATCCCCATTCCATCATATGTGCATGAATATAAACATGGGATATTTCTTGTCCCCATTCAATAACACATTCACACATAAGCTATCAAACAAGCTTACCCACATTCACATACGGATAACACAATTTAGGGATATTTACCATCCTTCATCAAATCATACGTGCCCGCACAATTATGGAACATTCTATGTTCCCATACAAGCCTTCATACAAGTAGAAAAAAAGCCTACTTACAACACATGGGATATCTATTATCCCCATTCCATTCACACCAACAAGGTAGGATATCTACTATCCCTATCAACAATATACATAAAGGGCTATCTACTACTTACCTGGAGGAAGAATCACAAGGTAAAGCCTTCAACCTACAGCTTTGGCTTCTTATTCCACATCCAATGGGCCTTATAGACATGATCATGATAACATCTATTACTATTATTCAAATTTCATAATTTCCCATCAAATTTCATAGAATCCTACATACAATTTCTCAAAATTATTTTGCATAATTAATATGCAATTTTGCAAATTTATCAATTTAATCCCATCCTTAATTCTCCACTAGGAGCAATTTTGGTGCATTGGGCATAACTTTCTCATACGAACTCTGAATTAAGTGATTCATATTTCATTAGATAGATAATTTTAAGGGATACCACTTTCATGTTAACTACATTTTCCAAATCAGCCCCCATATATGTTAAAAATTTTAATAAAGTGACAATTTTTGATATTTTTCACCCATACAAAGTAGTTTTGTTGCGTTGATCATAACTTCCACATCCGATCTACAAATCAGATGATTTTTAATGCATTCAAAAGATAATTTCAAGATATACAACTTTTATATTGAATAATATTTCTAAATCATCAACATATAGATAAAACATTAGGCTCAAGGAACCCTTTTTTTAAATAAATTGATTCATATTATTTTCCACCTATTTTTACATGATTTTTCCAAATAAATTGTGATCAGAAAAACATAATAATTCACTTACATAATTAAAAATAACATCATGTAATTATTTAAATATATACATATTAATTTTCATCATAAAATTTGCATCATGTCACAAAATTTTCTAAACTTCTCATGCATTTTAACAATAAATTTTTCATATATTATAACACAAAAATGCACATAAATTTTTCCAATAATCATAATTTAAATCATATAATATTATGAAAATCAACATAATTTCTTTTGATTTCCATGAAATGATACACATTGGAACCATTCCTTTTCACCCCTTTTTCTCACATTTTCCAATGATAACTCCTTATAATTTAGGACATAAAAAAATAAATTCCTTACATAATTAAAGATAATATCATGAAATAAATTAAACATATGTGCATTAATTTCATAGAATTTCTTGCATCTCGTCATGCACCATTTCATCCCAAATTCCAGTAAATTCTCATGCACACAACTCAAATTTCAATTTACTACATACACGAGGCTCAAATCATAGCTCATCCAACAATAATCCTTAATTTAACACTCCTAGGTGTTATAGTATCTCATAACATACTTTTGTAGTTGTGCTAACTGCTTTCAATGGGGTGGACACTTCTATAACATGATGCATTTGGTATTTAGACAAACCCGCTTTATTTACAAATGCAATGGAGACAAAAGATTGAGAAGCACCCAAATCAAATAATACATAAGCCATGCAATTGCACACAAGAAGATTACCAATAACTACATGATCCATGGCCTAAGCTTCCTGTGCATTGGTGGCATATACTACCTCAGTCACTGGTGGTCTACAGCCCTCGTACTGATGGCTAGGAGTTGTATTAGGTCTGCAACCTCTACCTCTCATCCGACCTCTAATATATTTAGGCTAGGGCAAGGCTCGGGAGGTCACACAATCACTCCTCCCTTGATTAGGATAATTCCACTTGATGTGACCAATCTCGCCACATAGAAAGCAAGTGGTCTTCACTATCCAGGTTCCCGAGGCTGATTCAACCCCTGACTAGTCTCTCTCATCTATACTGGGGCTGATCTAGTTTACCTTCCCTCTGATTTCTTCAATAATACGGAGCAATCAAATTTCAAATGTCCAGACTTTTTACAATAATTATAAGTTTTCTCAAATATTACACTGCCACTCTACTTAGTTTTCTGCTTGATTTTTTATCCCTGATCAGTTTCTTTCATACGTCTCCTTTCTCTGAATTTAGGTTGCTCCTTAATGAGTGAATTTCGTACATGTATAATACACATGCTTAGGCTTATTTATTTTCAAATCCTTGTCTCTTTTAGATGAATTTAATACTTATTTGTTGGATTTTATAGGTGTCTTGAAGATGGAAAAAGAAGAGAAAAAGAATGGAATAGAAGAAAAGTTTGGAAAAGAAAACATCTACAAAGATGGAGCAAAAAAGCAATACAAAGCAGGATAGCCAGCCAGTGCTGCCGGACCCCACCTAGTGCCATCGATGCCAGAACTGGACACCACCACTAGCACCAGCAGTAGATAGGTTTTGTGGATTTTTTTCACAATTGCATATTTGTTGGGTATTTAACCAAAAACTTAGGATTTTTGAATGGTTCTTACCACTTCCGTTTAGAGAGATTTTATCTAGGGTTTAGAGCCATTTTTTGGGGCGATTTCTCATAAAGAAGAAGAAGGGATTGTAAGTAAGAAAGAAGAAAGCAAAAAGATGTTCTTCATTGTTATCATCCTATCTTTGGGAGTTGTCTTATTTTCTCTTGTGAACTAAATTCCTTTTTCTAGGGTGAAGATGTAGCCCTTTTTTATACTCTTTATTATAGATTATTGGATATTATTAATGCTAGATGATCTTGTTTCATTCATGATATTTTTTGCAATGATTTAATTTATTTTATTGCTTGATCACCACTATTATGAGTTAGATTATTTATCAAAGCATGGTTAAGGTACACACCATATGCTAAACCATTCTATTTTGATTATTATATTCTTGATCTTAATGGGTTTTCACCTCAATTATGCTACACACCATAGATAATTGGAATAAGTGAAAGCACTTGATTTAAACCTACATACTTCACGGTAATAATCTTACTTTTGAAAGAACAAACCCAAGTGAGGCATTAAGTCCAACATTCCATTTGCAAAGGGGTGTCATCTAGTGGTGAAATCAGATCCCTAGACCTCTTCTTCTTGTTAATCTCTCTGCACTATCTTTAGCTATTTATTTACTTTTATTCTATTAAGTTTCTGAAAATTATACCATACCTTATTCCAAGTGTGTTTAGTTATATACTTAGTAACTAAGATTAATTAAGTTGGTTTTCCATTCTCTGTGGGATCGACCTTTGCAATTTACACACTATATTGCTAGATGTCCGTACACTTATAAGGAATTATAATTTGAACCATCAAGTTTTTGGCATTGTTGCTGGGGACTGGTTCCAAATTAATTTGATTAAGATTAGTTACATTCGTTCTTTTAGTTTTTGTGTATAATTGTATATAAGATTATTTTTAATTGTGTCCTTCTTTTTGTTGCATTATTGTGAATGCAAAGAAGGAGATCTCTAAAACCTACTCTATTTCCATTAAACAATCATGTTGACAAACTGGAAATTGAAACAGAGATTCTAAGCAAAGGAGAAGAAGTAAACATGGCTGACAATGAGGAAATCCAAGTGGTTCAACTAGTGCAATAAGTGTAATAGGCTCAACATGCTCAACAATTAATGAAAGAGTTTGCATGCCCTACTATAGGGATTTCACCTTCATGCATTATGTTAGATGAGGATGCTAGAAATTATGACTTGGAACATATTCACTTTAACATGCTTCCATCTTTTCATGGGTTAGCTTCAGAGGATCCATTGACTTTCATTCGTAGTTTATATACAACCATCCAAACATTTCCATTGCAGGGGCTAATAGACTATTAGTTACGTATGAGATGCTTCCCTTATACTTTGAAAGATGCAGCCAAGACTTGGTTCATGACAGTAGTTCTTGGCTCATTGATAACTTGTCGTTTATAATAAGTTTATTGGAAAATTTTACTCTTATACAAAAATTGCTGAATTGAGAAGCAAAATAGCCACTTTTGCTCAGATGGATGGTGAAGCTTTCTTTGAGGCATGGGAAAGGTTTAAAGCAATTTTGGTTCAATGCTTTCAGCATAGATATCCACTTGAGTTGCTTAACAAATTTTTCTATGATGGACTGACACAACCATGCCAAGCCATGGTTGATAATGCTGCAGGTGGAGCCATGAGAGAGAAGACTCTGGAAGAAACTTATAAGTTTTATGAGATGTTGGGGGCAAATTCCCAACAAAAGAGTGTAAGAGGTAGATCTAGGGGACTTTATGAAGTAAATAGTAATTCTGATCTATTAATGTAAATGTCAGAGATGGCTAAGCAGATGAAGCCAATGTGCTCAATAATGGTGAAATTGAAGCAACCACAACCTGCTTGTGCAGAGGTTTGTTCTCTTTGTGGTAATTCAAGACATTTACCTAATGTTTGCCCTTCAAATGAATATTTTATAGGTGATGGTGAGCAAGCAAATGCAATGAACTTTTACAAACAGAGGCCATGGAATGATCCATACTCAAACACTTACAATCCTGGTTGGAGGAATCATCCTAAGTTCTCTTGGAATAATGAAAGAAGTCAAAATTAAACTGGAACCTCATTTCAACCTCAACTGAAGAAGCCTATGCGAAGAAACACTGCAGATTTTCATGCAAACAACACAAACTGAGCTCCAGAATCATTCAACCAAATTCCAAAACATTGATTCTAGGTTCCATAACATGGAGGCATCTATGAAAAAGATGAAAACTTAGTTAGGACAAATTGCAGAAGTAGTACAAGGTCACGGACCTAGGAAGTTGACTAGCTAACTGTAGCAAGCCAAAAAAATTATAATGGAACAAAGTATTGAAAATTTGTAGAAAAAGGGAGTTCGTCTTGCCTAGACGTTAAATAAAGTGCTTCTTGGGAGGCAACCTAGGCCGTTGTTTTTCAGTCTTTTCAATTTTCTAGAAGTAGTGATGTTTTTGCGTTAATAAAGTAGGCTAGTGCATTAGTTTAATTAAGTTTGTTTTGATTATTAAGTCGTTAGATTGCATTTATATTTTCATGGTTGCTATACTTAATATATCATTGTTTCATGTTTAATAGGATAAATGCATAAATAAAGATTTCAAGCATGGAGATCAAAAAGGGTAATGAAATAATCTGGAAAAGATATTTTGGAGGCAACAAAACCAAAAGGAGAAAAGGTGGAGATAGCGAGTGCCGCCGATGCCCAACTGGCGCTGCGACACCAGGACTGTTCAAAATAAAAATATATATTTTGCAAGGCGTAGCAGCTGGCGCCACCTCATGGCCTCCTTAAAAGCCCACCCCCACATGCACCTCCTCACAACCCTCTCCCCTTTTCACTCAAGCTATCATCTCTCTCTCTCTCTCACTCTTTCTCCCCAAAAACATACCCTTACAACCCTAAACCCATTCCTACACTCCAAAACTGAAGGATTCACACTCAAACTCTTCCTTTTACCATTCTATCCTTAGAATCATCTCTCCCACTCCACTATTGTAACGCCATGCCCACCCGGGGCAATTAATCCATTTTACACTGTAATTACACCATGATCTTACCATGATTTTTCCACTTCCAGGTTGCTTTAATACCACTCTCTAGTTTAGCTAATTTCTACAAAATATTGAACAAAGTCTCCCCTAAAAATGGGACTGCCCACCTAGGTTACAAGCATTTAACATTTATGATAATACATTTTCTTAATTAAAATTCATAAACAAGAAATAAAACACTCCATAATTCACCTTCACACCACCCCTAACTCTATAGGCTCCCCCCTCCCAGGATTGCAACTATATCATGATGGCAATGCA
>JAYJMB010077746.1:0-22527 GCA_036873735.1 Pouteria campechiana
ATGCAACCATAATTAATTTATTGTATTAGCATGAATTAAATTGCATTGAAAATAATGGAATTCGGATGAACAGTGCATTGACAGAATACCTTACTAAGTACCCCTTTTGAGGTTGATTAAAAATCAATTTAGTGATCTTATTTTGCCAAAATAAAATTACACTATATATAACTGAATACTATCATATCAAATTTCATGAACAAAGCCCATTGTTTGACACCTCAAAAAATATGAACATTAAATAACCTGAAAATGAGATGCTGATAGCGTCCCACCCTTTTGACATTTTGCTTTATTTTTAATCTTATCATTTTGAATTAATTTACTCTGAAAGTTTTATAAAATTTTATTATATTATGAGGAAGTGAAGTAAAAATTTTTAGGGCAAAAAGAGATGTATAATTTTATCTAAAATATTTTCTTTATATGTTTATATTTTAATTTTAAATTGATCAATTTACATTTTTTTAACCTAAACTTTTTATTAAAATTTTTTCATATTATTGGGAATCTACAAAAATATTTTCATATCAATTGGATATTTATAAAATAGTAAATAAGAATTTCATTTTAGAAATTATGTACATGTATTCTATGCCCCTGGGAGTGCCAATAAAATTTAGTTTTGGTAGTTAATTGGTGCAGAGCCCAGTGTGCTCATTTATATATTTTATGATGGTCATGCAGCCAACTTGTATCCGCCATGTGGCGAGGAGTGACCTTGTTGGCCAGTGTGCAGTTGTGTGGGCAGCCGGCGTGGCCGGGCGTTGCTATTGGCCCGGAAGACCTAATTGCTATGATTGACCTGATTAGCTTGTGTAGGCGTATTTATGGAGAACTGATACTCTTGTGAGGTGATGAGGGCGGGGTGCCACTGGATACAGGAATATGACTATGTGGACCTGGCAGGCTTCTAGCCGGGAGTGCCAAGATGGACCTGACACGTTGAAAAGTAAAAGGGTAGTGTTTGGATTTGTGTACCTCTCGGGGAGGAGTCTGTGGATGATGGTGGGGAGTATATAGGTATAAGAGGTAATCATGGATTGGCAGATATAAAAGGGTAGTATGACGTATCGGTATTCGAGTCGATATTGACTGATTAACTATGTATATGATATCATTGTGAGTATGTGTATGAAATAATTAATGAGATGTTAACATTAAAATCTTAATGAACCTAGCCACTAACTGACTATGACCTCCTGCATATGGCATGGCATGTTTTGCCTATTTGCATCTTTGTTCATTACTCTATTTGCCGTTGTTTATTACATTATTTATAGTCATGTTTTTCTGCTTACCTGCTTACTGAGTTTGCCCAGACTCACCTTTTTATTTAAATTTTAGCTGACAAGTCAAAGGACAGAGCCCAACAGGGTGTTGGGTCTTGGCACGGGGCTAGGCCATGATACTAGTAGAGTCTTTACTCCTTTTTGTGATATATGATAATGTATATTATTGGATGAATTTTGGATGTATATTAGACATGTATTATTACTTAGTTTTACAACATGTCATTTTATAGCGTAGTTGTATATGATTTGACAACTAGGGTATAGTGTACCCCGATCTTAGTCTATGGGTGTTATGGTGATGTGTGTTTTGGAGGCAACAGTTATATAATTTGTGTAGAAAATGGTAGGGCCTGGAGGTGGCCATATTATATTTGCATATTTGATGGTATTTGTTATATAATTATTATGGTTTAGCATGTTGTATACAAGATAATGGTGGTAAATCAGGGGAGACTCTGCTAGAATTTTATCTGAATTTACTACTAGTAACACTCTAGGGAGGAGGGGTGTTATAGTAGACGGAACTAGTGAACTAGCAGTTAGAAGATATGCTCCATGCCTGTGTGCTAGATTGGGGAAACTCATGGAGTGAGTATTTAGCTTTGTTAGAATTTATATATAATAACAATTATCGCTCTAGCATTCAGATAGCTCCATATAAAGCACTATACGGCATGAAATGTAGATCACCTCTATGTTGGGATGAAGTGGGAGAAGCCACAGTATTGGGTCCTCAAATGATAGTAGAGATTGTAGACAAGGTGTTTAAGATCAAAGAAAGAATCAAGACAGCCTAATCGAGACAAAAGAGCTATGCAGATATAAGGCGTACAGACCTTGAATTTTAGGTTGGAGATAAGGTATTCTTGAAGGTCTCACCAATGAAAGGGGTTGTTAGATTTGAGAAGAAGGATAAGTTGAGCCCAAGGTATATTGGACCCTAAGAGATCTTGGAGAGGATTGGGAAAGTGGCCTATCGATTGGCCTTATCGCTTTCTTTGTCAAGCATACATGATGTATTCCATGTATCAACATTGAGAAAATATGAGTCAGATCTGTCACATGTATTATAGCTAGATCATATACAAGTGCAGGATAATTTGCAGTATGACGAGCATCCAGTTTGAATTCTGGATGGCCAAGTGAAACAGCTGAGGAACAAGATGATTAGGCTCGTGAAAGTTCAGTGGAGTCATCATTCAGAGAATGAGGAAACTTGGGAGCTTGAGGACATAATGAAAGAGAGATATCCTCACTTATGGACTTGATGTCTAAGTTTTGAGGATGAAACTTTTATAAGGTGAGGAGAATGTGATACCCAACATTAAATGCTAGTGATAAGTGGTTGGCAGCCGCATTAAAATGGTAGTTGGCAGCAGGCAGCATCCGCTTATAAAAATCCAAGCAAAGCATGGCAGTGGAAGAGAAAAGAGAGAGGGAGAGAGAGAAGAGAGAAAGCGAGAGGGAGAGAAAGAAGCAAGGAGAAAGAAAGGTAGCAGAGAAGAAAAAAAGAAGCTGAGGTAAGTAGGTTATGTCAAATTTTGCTGTCAATCCATTCCGTGAAACAGAAGTATTTCATATGTATTATGCTATCATGAGAATTTGGGAGAATTTAGATCTAAAATTATGGTTTAATTGATAAAATGTTTCATTCATTGAAAAAGAAATGCTATTAAATCTCTGTAGTTGAAAGATTTTAATATCACTTATACATCTTAAAATGAACCTTTCAATATGTAGAATGAATTCTATGGTTTAGATTCAGAGAATATAGTGTATATATACTTTTTATGGACAAAAAATGGAAATGAAATTCATACACTCTGAACAGTAACCATGAACAGTGTACATGAATAGTAATTTTACTATTCACATGAATAGTGAATAGTGAACAATGAACCAATGAATAGTGAATAGTGCATATGAATATAACAATAAATGATGTATAGCGAATAGTCAAAAGTAATAATGAATAGTAAAAATCAAATCTTTTTTCCTTTGCAAAAGAATAACTATTTTTGAAAAGAAAGAAATACAATTTGCTTGGAATTTGAAATATTTGAAAGAAGAAAGGTGTAAATTCAAGCTCTAGAAGAAAAGTTCTTGCATTTGCAATCCTGAAAAGAAAGAGGTTTTGTGAGAGCTTGAATTCTTGAATTTAAGGTATGTAGGAAATGATTTTCTAAACTCATGCAAATTTTCTTTCCTATTTACATGACTTTTATGCATTGTGTTTGGGTCATAACAAATTGTATTGAATTTATATTTTGAGCTCTTGACGTGAATGATCGGAATGAGGCTTTATTGTATTGAGCATGCTCTACACGTTTTCCCCATATTTTCTCTTGTGATTTATGGTTTTATGAATTTTGCCCCACATGTGTTTGATGGAATACCTAATTCAAGACTATATCTTCTTTATGGACCTTGTTGGATGAGTATAGAGTATGCATGATATGTTAAAGTATTGGAACTACAATTGTGTATATTAGTAATATTGCATAATGCATGAAATGGGCCTTGGGCCACATATGATAGATGATACATGACATGGTATTTGGTATGCATCATGCAAGATGGCATGAGTGATTGAGATGTGCACATGATGATGATGATGGGGTGATTTGCTCAGCCTATATGGCCTAGAGATGAGCCTGAATAGCTAGATGCTATGAGATACAGAAGACCTAAGTAATAAGGGGTTTGATCGGGTAGGTATGTGGCATGGATATGAGATACATGTGATCTAAATAATAGGGGTTCGATCGGACCAACATGTGGTATGATCGTATCTAAATTTGCATTCATGATGTGATTTGAGAGTGCCTGTTCATATTGCATAATTGTTGCTTGTGTCGGGTTATGTAATAGCCCAAGATTCATAGATATGACATTAGATTGGGTATGGTCATGGGATTGGTCAATGGTCATACTTGGTTGATGTCTATGATTTATGTAAAAAAACCTAGTGTGAATTTTATAACTATATTTGATGTGATTAGCCGATGGGTAGATGAGTGATTGTTCAAGTGTGACCAAGAGAAGTCATCTGTTGCTTTTACTTACCTACTTACTGAGTTGCCCAACTTATCCTATTTTCAAATCTTAAAAGGTTTACCTGAGAGAACCCAATCTGGGGTTGAAAGTTCAGGAGGGAGAATTGATGTAGTTTAATTAATTGTATTATTTCATATGATATATATGAGTTTTGTAGAGTTATGAGAAGTGAATGATTATAGTGTATTATTTTAATATGTAGGATGTGTCCTAATTGGTAATGTTGATGGAAGATTATATGTATTAAATATGCTATACTCTATTAAGTCATGTATTTACATTATGCGTATATCTCATGGATTGTGGCCATTAGTATGGTTGAAGTAATGTGGTTTGTGCTTTTTACTCAATTAGTCAATCTTATGACTATGGGGAAATGATTGGTTGACTGGCAAGTGGTGCTCATTCCAATTAATATTGATGATAAGGTGCTACAGGTTTCTCCACAATTATCACCGAAAAGTTTTTTGTTTGAAATATTTATCTGGCATCTTACATGATTAATATTTAAACAATTTGTAAATAATTAAGCTTTTAATCTATTTAATTCATGGCTTACATAGCCCATACATAAAAATTTTCTTTGACCCCTAACTAGGGCATAATTATAATTTCTATTTAATTGAGTCAAATCACTCCATACATGTTCTAAAACATTATAATCATGTAATTAATCATTTTCCCCATGGTTAATTCAATAAAAATCAGGAAATCCCCAATTTCCACTATGCATGGAAACCCTAGCTTAGCAAAATTTATAATTTCTCATACTAAATCACTATAATCATTGTATTAACTCATTCCCTCATGAATTTATAAACATATAAATCAATTTCTTTCCAAAAATCTATCATTTCCCAAAATGCTAAAATCAAAAATCTGAGATTCGGTTGGGAAATTGAGCTTACCTTCACTTTCAAGCATAGTCGCCTTTCCCAAATGAAGGACTAAGCTCCCAGCTCCATTTTGCACCTTCCATTTGGAGGAAATTATCTCCTTCTTTCATTTTATTCTATTTTTCATGGATCAAATGGGTGAAAAGTGGGTTCAAATGAAAGATGACTAGTTTATCTAGCTAGGCAAGATGCTTTCCTAGCTAAAACGATAAGAAAATAGGCATAAGGATGCTAGGGCATGAATAGGATGATAGGTAGGAGAAAACGGAATGGCCTAGGGTGAAAATAGAATCTAATTGGACTTAAAAAGTTAGGCCACTGCCATACGACAAGCTCCTGCCCCCCAGCCTCCTATCGATTCCTACAACTACCTGCCCAACCACCTACTAGGAGTATTTTTAATGTGTTGGGCATAACTTTCTCATACAAACTCTAAATTAAGTGATTCCTATTTGATTGTATAAATAATTTTAAGGGATACAACTTTTATGTAGACAACTTTTTCCAAATCATCTCATAAATAAGTTAAAAATTTAATTAAAGTGGCCCATCATGTTATTTTTAGTAATTTTTTAACATCTAGAGTAGTTTCAGTACACTAATTATAACTTCTTTATTTTATATCCAAATAATATTATTCTTGATTTGTTATGAAAATAATTTCAAGATCTATGAATTTTGTGTTAAACACTTTGTCTTAATCATCCAAATTTTATGTCAAAATTTAGACACAAATGATATAATTTACATTTTCAGCTTTTCCACCATATCTCATCATATATAAAAAATTTTACCCCTCATTTTCAACAATAATTCACAATTTAACACCACTAGGTGTTACAAACCATCCCCTTACAAAACTTTTCATCCTCAGAATTTTAAATATCAATCCCAAGTCACAATATCAGATCATATCTCATATTTTTTGCATTTCCTTTCTGTTGTGCACTCTAATATCTAAAAACTGTCAAGATATAACCATTGTAATCCTCATGATTCCACCATCAACACAGTCAAATCAATAAGATATACTCACAAAGAGTTTTATAACCAATGCCAATACCATGGCATATAGTCTATTTAAATTATCACATGCAATTGACCGAGTCCAGGGTCATACACAGTCAACCTCAATGTGCATACATGCAGTCGACCAACTCTGGATCACAAATATAATGTATACTATACTATACATATGTCACTTCCCTACATACTATCACACTAGCAATCATTGCAAGGTACAATGCTCATATTTTTTTATATACATCATACAAGCACATCTCAGTCATACCATGCCCAACATATCTATGTGTCATCCATGCTCATGCCCATTATATCCCATTTGCCACCAAATAGTACCATGCACGGGAGGCTATCAATCCAATTAGACTCAGCCACTAATCAATCATATGAAGCCACAACCAAGTGGAAAATCATTATCATCATCTTTTCAATTTTATATCAGATTTATATAATAATTTATTTTTTTATAACTTATGATTTTCCTCTCCCTATTAATGCATGATTAGTGAATTTCTGTATCTCCTAGTCGCGAATGTTGCCAAATGCATGGTGGCAATATTGATACCACCTATGACATCTAGCCCTCACTGCAACATAGGGATGTTAGATTCACAATTTAAATCAATCTAGAGACTTAAATATAGCCTTTAACTTTTAATGATATTTACTATAGAGGCTCAATCTTATATAGTTATCATATTTCATCATAAATATCATATCTTTTCATATTTTAGTCAATTCTTGCATCATCAAACCAATGCTACTATACTGCCACCTTGGCAACCATCACCCCAAGGGTGTCGATCATTCTTCAATTGGTCAGGGTTGGTGATAACCCTGCCAATCTATCCACTAGCTAATACATAAGTCTCATAATAAATAATCAATAGGGCTATTCCGACTGGTCATCAAGCAACGCCTGGCCACACCGGCTGCGCACACAACTCCTCACAACAACCGGTGGTTTTCACGTGCTAACCACCAACTCATTAGCAAACGGTGATTTTCATAAGCTGACTACTAAGTCACTAGTTTTCAAGCTTACCAGCAAACTTATACAATGATGGTTTTCACAAGCTTACCACCAACTCATTGGCAAATATTGTTATATCAAGTTCATGCATATGTATGCCACCCACATTATCATATCTATAAATTTATACAACTATGTAAACACATTCTACATATAAAACATTTCACTATTAGAGCAATTCAGGCTCAGAGCAAATTTAATGTCAATACACAAGGAAATACCTCAATTCATCAATTATATCAAAACAATTCAATTCTAATATAGTGGAATTCAAGATGAACCAACACAACCATAGTGCACATGACATCTTATTCAAATCAACTTGCTTACAAACAAGGTTATCTAATCACAATAATTATAAACAACAAAACTTAGTAAGCCATTTAACAATACATGGAATATCATCATTTCTATTCTCAACCCTAAATCCGTTAGGGAACTCTCAAAGTTCCAAACATACAATTCATTACAGAACTCATCCAGATTGGAGTTAAATACGTAATTTAACAAAACACACATAATTGGGTCATCTACTCAAATATACATTTAGGACTTATACCATAATAAACCATATCTAGTAAATCAATCAAATAACGTACAAGGGCTCACACAACTTTATCAACTGCAAGAATCCAATGATTCCATTATAATATAATCGAATACACAGAATTGAAATCAGTTTAACAACTATTCATGAAACTTCATGGTTTCATCCTTTCAATTTAAATTTCACATTCACTATAAAACAAACATACAAGTAAGGTGCACATCTGGCACCACCATGCTTCACCACATTACTCCGATTATAATAGGTGTATACCACCCTAAGTCAACATTGTGTTGTCATAGCACCATCATTTTCTTTTCATATTAATATTACCATAAATACCATTTACATGCCCTCTATCTTTTTTCTCACGCCTTTATATTATTCTAACACAATTATTTTTATATACTCTCGGCATGTCACTTCTTATCTGCATATAATAACCATTGTCATCATAACTTGGGCTTATCCTATCAGATAAATACTCAATTCTGAGACCATCTATAATGTCTCGCACCCCCACACTATCATTTTGACCATGACACACTGGGACCGATGTGGAACACTACCATTTCTATTCTTCACAAGGAAAATCTTACCATATTCTTACAATTTTTCTAATTCTAAAGGAAATATCCTGTCTAAAATTTGGTAAAGTCTACCCTATATTATGGACATTTATACTTGATATATATGCATAAAATCAAATGAAATGTATATTTATATGACTATAATACAAATTATATCTAAAACCACCCAAGCCCACGCTCATAACTCTGCACAAGATCGGAATTGGATCATGATGGCAATGCATTTCCCAGGATTAATACAAATCCATCTACAATATCATGAATAATTACTATGATATGCCATACAACATTATATTTTTCTTTATACATCACATATAATTCTTAATCACAATCATACAATAATTTAATCAAATATAATAATATCTACATTAGGGGATTCCAATCCCAATTTATCATATCATCAGATATGTCTTCATATCTTTACTCACCAGTCCTAATCCTCAGTTGGGAGTCTTCACCTAACCTATTAGCTAAGAAATTTAACATAAGAAGGCATGAGTTCAAGCAATTCAATAAGTAGGCAAAAATATAAAAATAATAAAATAACAATCACATGTTCTCATCCAGAACATGAATACAACTATTAAAGAATCATAGCATGCATATACATTTCCAGGAGGCTCTCTTCTTCCTCTATTCACTACAAAACTCTATGCCTTTCAGGCGTCTACAATCATACTTGTTAATTGTGCCATCTAGGCACCTCTCATCTCCTCTAAACCACTATGGGCTCATCATACCATACTAGGTGACATATAGACACCACACATCAAAACTATGCCATATAGGCATAACCTCATGACCGTGCCATTCGGGCACTACATGTATCTCATGAAATGCTTTCCATTTCATCAAAATATACATTCATAGATTATAGAACTAAAACAAGACTTATTGAATAAACTCTGTCCCCCTTTATCCATACAAACATCAATTTAAATACTATCAAAAATACGAACTATTACCTATCAATCCCATCATTCATATTATTACAAAAGCTTACTCAACTTGGGATGCTTACTATTCCTATCAATCTAACATGCATAACCTTATGCATATCACGTTCACAACCACATACATACATGAAACAACCATAAACATGCTCATTCATATACAATACTGGGATATTCTTAATCCTTTTTTATTTACACATCCATACACAAGAATAAGCTTGAAGACATGGGATATTCTCTATCCCTACAATCACATATCCATATCATAAACCCAATGCCCTTATTTCAATCCCAGGGATACTAGCTATCCCTAACATTCATGCATCCATCATACCTGATAAATATTTATCTTAAACAAGAAAAGGATATCCACAATCCCTTATCCAAAACAAACATGCCTGGAAACAACCAACAGGATAATTACTATCCCCATACTTTCATTCATACAGAATAAGGGGTCACTTACTTACCTCAGGCCTTTAGCTCCAAACCATGTCCTCTCGAGCTCTGTCTTTTTATCCTTCTTAGATCATCTTGTACAGAACAATGATGTATTCATAATCATGTATTCTATACATTACTTCATATTAATACTTTTTTCATAGCTAATCTCAGGCTATGATCATCAAACATATGATAAGCATTAGCTAAACTAGGGTTTCTCCACAATTATCACCAGAAAATTTCTTGTTTGACATATTTATCTGGCATCTTACATGATTGATATTTAAATAATTTGTAAATAACTCAATTAAGCTTTTAATCTATTCAATTCATGGCTTACATCGCCCATACATAAAAATCCTCTTTGACCCCTAACTAGGGCATAATCATAATTTCGATTTTGCTATTCCAAATCACTCCATACATGTTCTAAAATATTATAATCATATAATTAATCATTTTCCCTATGGTTAATTATATAAAAGTTAGGAAATCTCCAATTTTCACTATGCATGGAAACCCTAGCTTAGCAAAATTCATAATTTCTCATGCTAAATCATAATAATCATTGTATTAACTCATTCTTCCATGAATTTATAAGCATATACATCAATTTCATTTCAAAAATTTATCATTTCCTAAAACCTTAAAATCAAAAATCTAATATTTGATTGAAAAATCGAGCTTATCTCCACTTTCAATCGTAGTCGTCCTTCCCAAATGAAGGATCAAGCTCCTAACTCCATGTTGCACTTTCCATTTTGAGGAAATTACCTCTTTCTTTCATTTTTTTTCTATTTTTCACAGATCAAATAGGTGAAAAGTAGGTTCAAATGAAAGATCACTAGTTTGTCAAGCTAGGCAAGATGATTTCCTAGCTAAAATGATAAGAAAATAGGCATAATGAGGCTAGGGTATGACTAGGTCGAGAGGGAGGAGAAAACAACATGGCTTGGGTGAAAACAGAATGGAATCAGACATAAAAAGTTGGGCCATTGCCATAGTGTAGCCTCCTACCCCCCCCCAGCCACATGCCCTCCCAGCCTCTCACCCCCCAACTTCCTGTCGATTCCTACAACCACCTACTAGGTGTAGTTTTAGTGCGCTAGCCATAACTTTCCTATACAAACTCCAAATTAAGTGATTCCTCTTTCATTAGATAGATAATTTCAAGGGATACAACTTTAGTCTTGACAACATTTTCCAAATCATCTCATAAATAATTCAAAATTTTAATTAAAGTGGCCCATCATGTTATTTTTAATAAATTTTCACCATCTGGAGTAATTTCAATGCATTAATCATAACTTATTCATTTTATATTCAAATAACATTCTTAATTTGTTACAAAGATAATTTTAAGATCTACAACTTTTATGCTAAACACTTCATCTCAATCATCCAAATTTTATATTAAAATTTGGACACAAATGACATCATTCACATTTTTAGCTTTTCCACCATATCTCATCATATATAAAAAATTTTACCTCTCATTTTCAACAATAATTCACAATTTAAACCACTAGGTGTTATAGTTTTTCATTGGATCACTACAAGTGTTTATGTAGTTTGCTTTGATACCACTTTTTGGTCCTGAAGGTAGGGCAAAAACTCAAGAGGGGAGGGGTGGATTGGGTTCTTAAAATTATTTTTCAACCCCTTTAGGATTAATCATCCCTCTAGCAATCAATCACTCAATCAACAAAGGCATAAATAAATAAGACACAATGACTTTATAGTGGTTCAAGTAAACACTCTACTTCACTCTTCCAAGAACACTTTTCTCTTAGTGTCTTGGGTTCCACTATTCCCAATAGTAGAAATATAATAGTACTCTCAATACTCTTCTAGATTCCAGCTCTGTATGGCATAAATAGTTCTCCCAGTACTCTTCTAAATTTTAAATTTAAGGGGTGTATTCATAGTGCTCCCAGTACTCTTCTAGATTCTAGCTCTAGGGAGCGTAAATAAACAGCTCTTGGTTGCACTCAGTCAGTCACAGCTCTTCTTGAGTCTAGTTTCAAGCACTAGCTCAAGCAACTTTATAAGAAATGAATATCAAAAGTGTAAACACAAGAATTTCTCAGTAAGCATAGGAGAAGGTTTCTAAAAATTGAATGTAGAAGTTAATAATCTTCTCAAAGTTAGTTGAGAGCCTCTAAAGAAAGTTGAGGAAGGTTTGAATGCTAGGCTCTTAATTCGTGAAAGATTGCAGAAGGTTTAGCTCAGATTAGTAAATGTTCTCAAGAAGATTTTGAATTAATTTCTCAATACTTCATTAGTTGATCCTACTCCAAAGATGCTTCATTTATAGATGCTTTGAATTCTAATTGTTGGTGGTAGGTGAGCTCCATTAATGACAAAAGCCATTCTGATTGGCATATTTTAAAATTTCTAACTTCTGCTTAATCCTCATATGTTGAGATGCCTGCAGTGCCATCCTTGGAGAAGATGATTTTGGTTTTTTAATAAGCTCTGGTCAAGATGACTGACTTTTTCATCAATATGGAAAGAACATTATTAATGCTGAACGAAGACCAATGATTCATCCTGATCGTTGCTCATCTTTTACTTATAACAGATGAAGTATTTGTCCAGCTATTCACAAGACAAAGTTTCTTCATCTTCTGGTTTGTTTTTCGTGAGTAGCAGATGAATTATCCTTTTCAGTGCTTTGTCTATTGAACTATAGAAGCAAGGATATCTCATTTCTTCAACGTTCATCTGTTGAGTTGTTTATTATAAGTTATAGATGGAGTATTGTAGCATAGACAAATTTTCTTCATTACTTCATCTAATGGGTTGTTTGTTATAAGTGACAGACTAAGCTCCAAGGTGAAGACAAATTTTCTTCATGGCTTCGTCTGTTGGAATATTTGTTGAGTTTATCTTTGAATACACAAAACTCCGTTGCCCCACTAGATGAACTTTTTTGCTCTACCATACGATTCTTATTTCTCTACTTTATCTATTGACAATAGACGATCATTGGCTCACTTATGATGGACGAAGTCTTCTACTCTGCCACACGATCCTTTCATTGCTCCACTGGAAGATCTTCACTCCTTTGTTTGTTTGCATCAGATGACCATTGGCTTAATTGTGGCTTGTTTGTGATAGATGAAGTCCGTTGTATGCATATTTCTTTGCATCCATTAGATATAATCTTCTTCTTTGACAAACGAATGGAAAAAGTCAAATCCTTTTCATTCGTGTTTTGTCTATTAGTGATACTCTGTCTTTTGCTTCTTTAATTGCTCAAGCCTTGTTGCCATGGAATATGTTTTCTGTGCTCATTTTCATTAAGACCTAAAACTTGATTTTGTAACCTAAAATCTTAGCAACAATAATTAGTACATAATCTTTAATCAAGTTTTATTTATCATCGAAACCATCATTTATATTAACATGATGTTTTCTTTTTGCTTACATTGATATGCCTACTTTTTTTAGCATAATTATTTCATTACATTATTTTGTACCTTTTCAAGTATACCTTTAAAAAAGAGAAAGTTTACTGTAGTAGAAGCTGTACTAGCTCGTTACTTAGCAATTGTATTTTGGTGCTATTCTAGGGTATAATTCCTCCTGTTCTAGCTCCCAAGAAGAGCACAAAAGCGATTGCAAGTAACGAGGCTCCTACTTTAGTTACCAATAAGAGCAAGAAGGTGATAGCTAGTGAAGAGGTTCTTGCTCCAGCTACCAAAAAGAGCAAGAAGGTAGTAGTAAGTGAAAAGGCTCCTACTCCACAGAAAAGAATGACCGCTCGTAGAATAGAGAAAGAAGGCCAGAGTGAGTCAAAAAGTGCCTAAGCCTCCTCCTGAGGGTATACTTGCTTGTGAGGTAGTTCCTCCCACTCCATCACCTTCTAGACTTATTGATATGCTAGAGCAACTAGTGGAAGGTATCATCGTAGTTAAGGGCATCATTGATGAGGCTATGTGTGAGCAAACAATTGAGAGAGAAGGTACCAAAGTCATTGTTGCTGAAGAGATCCTCATAGAGTTGCATGCTAATCAATTAAAGATGACTGATACATTAGTAGGAGACCAGAGGGAATCATCACCAGATCCCTTTAATCTCTATGAAGCCCTTCTTTTGTTTACTAATATTCCTACTCCTCTTTGCCCATTATATTCACATGTTTGCAATTTGACAAAGCCTTTGACTGGAGAGGAGATTACTTCAGTAGAAGTTCAATTAGAGGGTATAGTTGCTACTGCCATTCTTAAAGAAAATACAGACGAAGTTGTTCCTAACATTGAGGGTCATCATATCATAGATGAAGCCTCTCCTTTCACTACAGAAGCATCTCAGCAAATTGAGGTTGATGATAACATTTGTGAGCTAGACAGAGAGGTGCATAAAGTGTCAACATCGTATTTCAATGCTCTGCCTAGTGAGGACATTTTTCAAATGTTGTCATTCGCCCACATCAAGGCAATAAAGGAGCAAAGCTAGGCTCAATAGGAAAGCTTAGAGGATGAAGTGCAATCCTTTTACTCTGACTTTGCTAGATCGTTGTGATAGGTATCTTCCCCTGATACAGTTGTAGCATTGAGAGATCACTTTCTGGATGGTGGCATCTCTTACCTGTTAGCCATTTTTGAGCAACTGAAATCTTTTAGCAAGCGTGGGCACAGGCAAAACTGGATGCTATCCTGAAATCTCCCATTGAATCCATCATCGCTAAGGAAGTTGAACTTTAGGATATACGGGGCAGGGCTAATGAGTAGTCATCAACCATGAGTATAGCATCGAAGCACCTTTCCTCTCTCCAGGCAGACTTGAACTCTTTGAGAGAAGATGTGAGAATCATCAGAGATCATCGGATAGCTCTTTAGAAGGAGTTCAATGAGGCAAGCCATCATCTATCCTTCCAAGAATCTCTTATTGCCTCTAAAGAGAAAGAGGAGGCTGAAAGCTTAGAGATCATTCAACACATGAAAGAGGAAGTAGCTACTTCTTAGCAAGAAGTAGTGACAAGTGGGGAGACTTTATCAAAATTGAAGTCATCCTTGGTTATAATCCCAGTAGCTGCTCAAGCGATCAAGACAGTAGGGGAGTAGTTTGATGATCTGAAGGAGTCTATTTTAACTGCTTTAACTCATTTATAAACTCTTTCTATGAATGATAATTCTATATATCAATGAATATGCCATTTTAGCACTTTTTTTCACAACACTTGGCTTCTTGACATGTTTTTTTTGCAAACTTCATGCATAATAATGATTTGAATTTTTTATGTAGATTGAATTGCTTAAGAAACATTTTTAGGGATTAGAAAAAGGGGAGTATATGCCCCCAACATTTACTCCTCTATGACTTCATGCATAGTAACGCTTTAGAAAATGCCCACAATGGATAATTCATCTATTCCATTATTATTTACGATTCAATTTGAGCCATTAGCATAAACTTCTTGAATGACATAAGGGCCTTCCCACTTGGGCTCAAATTTGTCAATTAATTTGTCACCCACCATTAGCTTCATCCTTAGCTTAAGGACTAAATCGCCTGGGCAAAATGCTTGATGCTTAATTGATCGATTATATGCCTCAGCTATGTGAACTTGGTATAACTCTATCCCTTTCTTGGATTGAAACTACTTTTCATCCAAAGTGTCAAGCTCCTTGAACAACAATTTGGCTTGTTGATCTGTTGTCAACCCTAAATGCATTGTAACTCTTAGTGATGACAATTGTACTTCTAATAACAAGATTGCCTCTGCCTCGAACACCAGAGAATAGGGGGTTGCATTAGTTATTGTGTGATGAGTGGTGCGATAAGCCTAAAGTGCCTCTGGCAAATCGAGATGCTAGTCCCGCTTATTCTTATCTGTCATTCTTTTTATTATCCTCAGGATTGCCTTATTGAATGCTTTTGCTTGGCCATTTCCTTGTAGATGATGTGGTGTAGAGAACACATGTTTGATGTCTTGCTTTTGACAAAACCTCCCCATTTCTTTATTCTTGAATGGAATGTCATTATCTAATATAATTTGGTATAGATTACCATATCGATACACAATCTTAAATTTGATGAACTTGATTACTTCTTTAGCTCTGACTCTCTCTTATATGAATTAGCTTTCACCCATTTGGAGAAATAATCGATTGTTGCTAGGATGTAGGCATGTCCCTTGGAAGATGTAGCATTGATTAGACTGATGATATCAAATTCCCACTGTGCAAGCAGCCAAGAGATGCCTATAGGTACTAAGGTGGTATATACCGAATATTTCTATGATGCTAGCATTGAAGACATGATTTGACAAATCGTAGCGAGTCTAATACATGGTAGGCTAGTAGTATCCTAGACATTTGACTCATTTATATAATCTTTGACCCAATAGATGTCCACTGCACTCGCTAGAGTGTGCTTGCATGAGTGCATATTGAATCTCTTCTCCGTTCATACATCAGAGCCAAAGTTCATCATATGCTTGGTGATAAAGTGTATTATTATAGTACATGTATCAAGTAGCTCTTTTTCTTAGAGCTAACCTTTCTTGTGAATTTTTTGGGAGGATTCCATACTATAAGTAATCGATGTACGGAGTTTACTAATTATCAATCATTAGTTCCATGGAGGTTACATATTTCACTTGCTTGGTAGTCTCCTCATCATATGAGTTAGGAACATGGCTTCGTTGCTCAACTTTGAGAATGATTCCTTTGCCTCCAGCGGTAACTAGGGCAGTTGCCAAGTTTGCTAGAGCATTAATAATGTTGCTCTCGATCCTTGAAACATGTTCAATGCTGGTTTAAGAAAGTTGATTCAATAGCCCTTATGCGATATCATAATACCAATGCAAATTGGGCTAGTGAACTTTATATTCAGTGGTTAATTGTTGAACCACCAATTCCGAATCACCAAAGATATCTAATTTTGTAATCCCGAAGTTGAGGGAAATTTGAAGTCCTAAGACTAGTGCCTCATACTCCACTTCATTGTTGGTGTAATTTCTTCCCAAGTAGAAGGAATATAGAAGGAAGACTTTCTGAGGTGAGATGAAGACAATTCCAATGCTTGCACCGATGGTTTTAGTAACACCATCGATATACATTTGCTAAGGAGTGTTAACTTAGGCAACGAACACTTCCTCATCTGTCAAGTCCTCTTGTATAATAACCTTTTCATTGATGGGATGCGTTGCCAAAAAGTCAGTCAGAATTTATTCTTTTATAGCTTTTTGCAAGATAAAGGTGATGTCAAATTCTGACAGTAGTAATGACCATTTTGCCAATCATCCTAAAAACATGGAATGAGTGATCAAAATTTTGAGTGGATCTGCCTTGAAAATCAACCAGATCTCATGGGTAAAGAAATGGTGTTTTAATGTCTAGGCTGCAAACACTAATAAAAGGCATATCTTCTCGATCGAAGAATAAGTACACTCTACATCAACCAACCAATGGCTAAGGTAGTACAACACTTGATCCTTATCATCTTGATTTTCATGGGCAAGCAATGCCCCTAGCGATTACTCGGTCATGGAGATATACAAAATAAGGGGTTTGTCCTTAGCTGGTGCAACCAAAACTGGAGGATTTTGGAGTAGTTCTTTGATGGTATCGAAGGCTTTCTAGCAAGCTTCATCCTAAATAAAGGCCACATCCTTTTTGAGTAGGTGGTGGACTGACTAACATCTTTCCACCAAGTTGGCAACGAATCTCTTGATATAAGATAATTTGCCTTATAGGCTTCTTAGGTTGTCTATGTTTCTTGGGGGAGACATATTTTTGATTACGTTTGCTCTTTTTGGATCCACTTTGATTCCTCGGTGGCAGACAATAAATCCCAAGAACTTGCCTAACCCAACTCCAAATGCACATTTGAATGGGTTTATACATAGCTTGTTTTTCCTAAGCCATACAAAGATGGTGCATCGATCCTTATGGTGTTGATCATGACCATTGAATCTTACCATCAAATCATCGATATAGCATTCAATATGCTTGTGAAGCATGTCATGAAAAATAACTTACATGGCTCTTTGATAGGTTGCTCTTGCATTCTTTAATCCAAATGGCATAACTTTAAGCAAAAGATGCTCATTGGAGTGCAAAATGTTGAGGATGCCTCATCTGCTGGTGCCATCTTGATTTGATTATAGCCAGAGTAGCCATCCATAAATGAGAATGTGTTATCAAGCGATGTGCTATCGATAAGGAGTTTCGTGTTTGGCAACAGGAACTCATCTTTTGGACAAGCTTCATTGAGATTGTAAAAGTTGACACAAACTTGGATTTGTCCATTCTTTTTCTTAATTGGGATAAAACTAGAGATCCATCTCAAAAACTTGATGTCTCAAATGAATTGGCATCTAAGAACTTGTTGATCTCATTAATGATTTGTTGTTCTAAGTCAGATATGAACTTCCTTAGTACTTGCTTTATTGGTCGATTGCGTGGAGAGATATGCAAAGAATGCATTGCAATATCTGAATCTAACCTAGTCATTTTCAAATATGTCTATGAAAAAACATCTTTGAATTCCTTGAGAAGATCCATTAGCAATTACTTTTCATGTTGGTAAGGATTTGGTGATGAAGGTAAGGTGCCTATCTTCATCTGTACCCAAGTTGAATTCTTTAAGCTTATTAATTATTGGTTATCCACCGTCTTCTAACCTTAGAAGAGCTACACCTTAAGTTATTTCTTCTAAGGAAGAATTCAAGTCATTGTCTTTCTCTCCTTCTAAATGGTCAAGGTTTGGCTCATGATTAGACTCATGTGTATTGTCATCATGAGTCTCACTCGTCGTTCCTAACTCTAATTCAAGAATTAATGGGTTATCAATGACTTTTTTATCGTCTGTATCATCAGGTCCCTCTAAATTTGTTTATGATTCTTTATCATCGAATTCAGATTCTCCCTCTTCTATGATGCATAGTCAGAGGTGGAAGTCATGTAACAATATATAATTGTTGATAAAGCAGATGATGTCTTTGACATCTCGGACTTAGTAGGATTTGACTGATAATCCCACATGATGGGATCGACAGTCGACCTAATACTCACATAGGGGCAATCTGAGGTATACTCCTCATCACTATCCATGCCAATATCATAGTCTGCACCAAGACCTGTTTCATCTCCTAGATATCGGAGTCCCTTAAGCTTTCCTTTGACCAAAATTGGGATAAGTGGACTGGTTATCGACATATAGGGTTTATCAGGATAAATGCTAAGGAGGTCAATCAGCCTTTTGCATTCCTTACTGAATTTCTAAAAAATTTTAGCAGACGGGAATTTCTTGGGAAGAAGATCATAAGTATGATATTGTCCATAGGACAAGCCCATCTCCCTGAATACTAATCTTCCTTTTTTTGCTTAGGATTTTAGCTTAGGTTCTTTATCCTGAATGATTTCTAACTTAGCCAGTTGAATCAATCGCCAATTATACTTGACCAACATGGATTGCAGTTTCTCTTTCCCTATTTCCCATATGCTAATTTTAGTGCTAGGATAAGAGGATATTGCTTGCTTTGCTAGATTGGGGTTCTCAATGTTAATGTTAAAATGCAATGATTGTGTTGATTTTGAGATTACTTGAGAGTAGCTTAGCACTAAAGGTGACAATGTTGGAGGAGTAGTTGTTGTTCTCTTTGAACCCGAAGCATTGAATTGGAATTGGGTGTTCTCGACTGGCGCCGGTTGTGATAGTGTATAAGCTCACAAGGAGTTCATAACTTGATTTTCGTAAAATTCAGTGGGTAGGGGTATGGCCTACCCCTTTCTTATTGATAGCCTAGCCTCCAGTTGAACACATTCTTAGTTAGTGGAGCTGGTGCTGAAGCAGAAGTGACTGGATGTTGCGACGGTTACAGATGTTGAATCGGCTGTTCATCTTCATCATCATCATCTACTTAGAGTACTTCCAGCTCTTTCATAAGCGCGAAGACATTGGTGGTAGAACTATTGGGAATGGGACCACCTGTGGAGGTATAGCCTATAGTAAGGATCCTTGTGATGTGGACCCTTATCTCTTAGCAACAAATGACTTTTATTTTCTATCCACAGTTGGCTTGGTTGATACTTTTGGTTGCTTCAGTTTATTTGGTGTCAACTCATAGTATTGGGCTTTTAAGAAGAATGCCTCTGAAATTGTGAACAACTGTACATCGGCTGATATGCATCTCATTATGCAATCTTAGTAGAACTTAAAGCATTGGTGTGCCATGGATGCCACAACTTAGTATCAAAGCAACCATCATACCCAGCAACAGGTTATAGAATGTTGGTGCATTAATAACATGGTAGTTAACTTTTGTAAGGAATCCTTGAATGTTAAGACTCAAGGTGATGGTCCCCATAGTCCTTTAACTCTCTTGATTAAAGCCTTGAGTTACTAGAGTGGTGCTTTTGAGCATAGATGGGCATCATAATTCACTTCAACACCTTGAGTGGAAGAATATTCACTACAGATCATCCTTTTTCCTGCTAGGTTGCCACTTACAAACAATGGACGATTATGCTTTGTGTTACCTAGCAACAAATAATCATCTGTAAAAGTGATCATCTGGTCACATTCAATTGTGGTAGCAACTTCTGCCAGGTATATGTCCTTGATGGACTCATCTACCAGCGCATTTATGAGTGCTTATCGAGACTCCTTAGAGAGCTGAAGTGCATCGTATATACTCAGTCTTACTAAGATTCTTTGCAAGTGAGCAATGATGTTATATTCTGGTTTATTTGTGAGGTCAAGAGCTTCCCTTTCTTCAACAGAGGGATAAGAAACTCCAGGCATTAACTCTTCTTATATTGGTGCCTTCCCTTTGTCTTGGGTGTTTCAAATGATTCTTGTGGAGCATTCCCTTCATCTAACATGATACCAATCATATTGCAAGATACCTCTATAGATTCTGATGGCTCTTGGATCAGCAGCTTGAGCAAACCAGGGAATGATGTGGGGACTTCTTTTGGTAATAGAAAAGCCTTTCCCAATGTGACAATGATTCCCATATTATATGCCTTTCTTCTCGCACAATGGGGCAATAAAGGCGAACACTACACCATCTCAAGGCAAAATCATAAAAATATTCCCCTTTGACAAGATGAATTTCTTGCACTTGTCCCTTAGAGAACTGAGAAGTGTAGTCATAGAATCTGTGTATAAATGCTTCAACCAACACCTCCCATGATCTGAATGATTCGACTAGCAATGACACAATCCACTTCAGGACGTGGCTATTACTAGCTAGTGAAAATGGGAAGCTTCTAATTATGTATGTGTCATTCTAGGAAATCATTCGTTCCAAAGCCTGATATTGTAATAAGTGTCCAATCATGGCCTTGTAGCCTTCTTGGAACAATATCATCATAAGTTATCCTAAGTAATGGACTTGCTTAATTTCTGAGACTGCCATTAGAATAGGGGCCTTCATGTAGTATAGGTATTCAAGGACCCTTATAACATGCAATTCTATAAACACTTACTCATTTGGATGGTCTTCTATTGCCTTCATCTTTCTCTTTTCGACATGATTGAAGGCCACTATGATGCTAAATGACATTCGATGGTGAAACTAGGCGTGCCTTGTCAGGCAAAGATGGACTTCTTCTACCTTCGGGCAATAAAGTGATTGTGGATCTCTCCAAGCAGCATCCCTCCATTTATGAATATAATTGGTTGTATTATCATTGAAATGTTGGTCCTAGTTAATACGAGACTTCCTGATTCATTCCTTTCTTTTGAAAAGGAAGCGTTGTAGGAACATATCTTGTAAGGAAACCTACTTTTTGGCACCTTGCATTGCTAGAGTTTGGAACCAATTTTTCTTCACTTTTAGGGAACGTGAGTTTTCAAAATTCTGATGTATTTTTTTTTATATCTAGATTTTCTCCATAGCATTCATCAGCATAGTGACGGAGGTGCGTGACTAGTAAATCACCAACATTGAATAAAGTGAATCCTTGTAGTTAGTGCCCCCTCTAGCGATTATGCCTTCTACAAGAACATTCTCACTTCCTGTTTGGCTAGCTTGCACCTTTAGTAATGTAATAGCAAAATGCCACTACTGAATATTTAAATGGATTATCTTTATCAAGGTTCGGGTACTCCCAGTTCTCAGGTCTAGTAAGTTATCCCAAAATGTCACCCATAGTTTTTGTGCAACTAACAAAAGTGATGGGGATGTCCCTAAGCATAAAGCTCTTGGCACTCTTCATTAAGGTGGGTTCTTCTCTTCCTTTCCCCACCTTCTTCTTATAGAAGGATTTAAGCCTCTTGAGTTGGAGATAATCCTCAATGATGTATGATTGGAACCATGAAGGCCAACAATGTATCCTTTTGGGATATGGAAATAAATCTGTTAGTCACTCCTCCCTTTTCCTTTGCTTTGCATGCTTGAGCCAGTAGTTTTGTACCTTTTATTTAATCAATAAGACTTCAGGGATGTCTTTCAAACGGACAAGATCCCAACCTTTATCATTAACCTTGACTTCCCTTTACACCTCTTGACCAGAGGTTTTAGGAAATTGATGATTGAATTCTTATTCCATTATCATTAGATGAGGAATTTCTTTCACTAATACGTTGTGGGATGTTGTTTGTGCATCTTTTTTTGGTGTGATGATTCCATTTTTTATGCAGTGGTTGATGATTGATGGCTCAAATTTAATACCTCGCAAGTGCACGGTCGATGTATAGTCTAGTGTGCTTATGCAAGGGTCGAT
>JAYJMB010077768.1:0-22525 GCA_036873735.1 Pouteria campechiana
AAATGTATAAGAAAGGAAATGAAGTTCATATGTGCTATGTTGCTAAACTATACAATTTAGAAATGCATGTTTTGTGTCTGACAAAATGTCTAAATGAATGGGCTTTTTGAAGGTGGAATGAAATTGCATGATTTATGTTATTAAATTAACCATTAACTATGTTGATTATGATGGGGTTGAAGTGTTAATTATATGGGGAAACAGATTGTGAGTAGATGTAAATGCATGATGAAATGCTTTTATGGAAAAATTATATGTAAATTAAATTGCTACGTATGTGGGACCCATGGGAAAAGGATGTTGAACTTAAATAATTGAATTGAAACCTAAGATTGAAGGCTGTTTAAAGTGTTTTACTTTAAGGTAAGTAGGTGTGATTATGTATTTATGTATATGTGTTAAATATTGAGATATATTCTCATGATTCTTCCGTATGGACTAAGATGGATTCCATGTTTATGCATGTAAATATATATGAGTGAATGGAGATAATGGCTATCCCATGATCATTGTGTTTGTAAAGTATGCATATAAGTATAGAATATTTGGGATGGTGAATATTCCAGAAATTGTTATATCGTATTATGAATGCATATGTGAATTAGGAATAGTAAAGATCCTAAGATATATGAATTGGATGTGTTATGATGTGATGTAATTATGTATTAAATTGCTATTTAATGCAGTATTTCTTGGATTACATAGTATTCTTGTAATATCTGGATTGTGACTTGATATGTTCAACTATGAGTTGCACTTGATGTATTTATGCCTAGATGGCATAAAAACAAAAATTGAAATCATATTAGTGCTGAATATACTTTTGGGGTTCCTGATGGATCCCTCTTGTTGTTTATGCTTTGTTTTACACCTACTTACTGAGTTTTCCTAGACTCACCCCTTAATTTTGAACTTTTAGCTAGCAGGTGAAGACTGATGCTTGAGAGATAGATTCAAAGATAATAATTGTATTAATATGATGTATTGAAAAGAAAATTTTTCATTGTATATATATCTTTCAAGTAATGTATAATAGATATATTGGCACATCATAATAATTAATGTATGTAATGTTGTGAATGGATGTAATAACAAGCTAGATATGCTCATTGCCATCATGATGTGGCTACGGTTTTGGGTAGCTGTGGGTGTATGGGTGAGTTTTAATAATTTTGTTTGTATTATATAGATAAATAGAGTTATATTATTATGTAATGCATGATTGTATAGGAGAAATGTCTTATATTTCAGAGGAGACTTTTTTGAATTTTTAGTAAGATTCTTCTCTAGAATATAAGATGGTACCGTCTCGCATTGGCCCCAAGATGGCGTGGTTAAAACACCTAGGGAGGGACTGTGGGGCATTACACTTTGACTGCGAGGGCGCAGGCACTTCCTGTAGGTGTTTGTGATGTGACTATGATTATCTAGGGAAATCACATTCTTGCTAGATATGGCAAGCAATATCAGTGGTAGATGCAACTGCGATGCAAGCAAAAGGCGCAGGCAACTGTGTTTTGTGACTATGGTTCCACACTCAATTAAACTATCCTTGGATTTTTCATCATTTGATACCTTTTTGTATTAATTCCTCTATGAGTTTTTTGATCATCAAAATATAAATTTGTATATGTAATTTGCAAGTTGGAGAATTTACACTAAAGACAGAAAGCGAAGGATTCCTAGGGAATAATAGTAAAGAATATATAAAAAGTGAATCTCTTTGCATATAAGAGTCATACTAGGACTAGTATTTATTCATTCACTTATGTAACTATGCAATCCAAGACCATGCAACTACGCAATCCAAGACTCACTTGGATTTCTAATACAATGTAGATAAATCATCCACAAGTAACATCTCCCACTTATATACATTGTACAATTGATATCTCTCACATCTTGTGCTAGATGAAACATGTAACCTAAACAAGAAAAGATACTAATAAGGAATGTCATTTTAAGTAACCATTTAACTAATGTAACACTATAACTCTGCATCTCATTCATAACCCAAACCATTTTTAATCACATATTCTATAACATCTTTGATCCCTCTTATAACTAATTCAAAGCATGTTATTATCTAAACACATTTGTACTCATGATTACATTAAAACTATATCCGATATAATCACATGAATAATAAGTCATGAACTTTTAATATGACATAATTTTTTTTCTTAGACACTCATATCAATCCATCCGAACATGAATACTTTCCTAAATGTGTTTCGCTAACTCGAATAATATATGATTCTTGGATAATATACTAAAGTAGCAGCATCAAGCTTTAACTTCATGACATAGTTCATAATGACAAAGGGTACTATTTTGGGCTAGAAGTCTATAAGACTCACATAGTGACGAAGTAGGAATCCATTCAGTTACTCCCTAATATAGTTGACTTACAGCACATATAGTATAATATGTATGCTATGGTGAAGTTCTCACTTACTTTATCATCCTCTAATAGCATATATATGTTATTCCAACCACTCTCAAAGTATTCAGTCTAAGATTCTAACACATGAATCTCTATGCAGCTCTTTACAGGCTCTATAGAGATGCGGACATACTCCATATCTAATAAGATAATTAGTCTCATCTTAGTCCTACTAAGGTAACACTTAAAAAAATGTTTAACCCTTGCTCTCTAAGAGCCTAGGAGGTCACATACATATGGTAACCATAATCTTTTATTTGTCATCCTGCTCACTTTCTCAATGCTAAGGTAATTGTCAATGTGAAAAGGCGGATCTAAAGCTTGATAACATCAATTTCATAGATTTAGATATATGCCTCAAAATTCATAAATAAAAACTTATTTCATTAATAGAGAAAATATAATACATCAAATTCTAAGCAAACCAAAACTTTTGATATGCTTGAAAATATTATTTTTGACAATAGGCTTGGTTAAAGGATCAACAATCATGTCTTTAGTAGAAATATCTTTCAAGACTATTTACATTTTTGCAATAGTATCTTGAATAAAATGAAAATGAGCGTCGTTATATTTATTCTTCTATGGTACTTGAGATCCTTTGAATAGGCAATTACAACTATGTTATCATAAAAGACCACTCAGCCTCATCAATTTGCCTTGTGATGTTTAATCTCTACAAGAATCTCCTCAACCATAATACCTCTTATACTAAAGTTAAACATGCTACAAATTCTGACTCCATTATTGATAAGGAAACACATCCTTATTTTTACTATACCAAGAGATGGTTACGCATCCAATTATAAAAGCATATCCTGAAGTAGTTTTTCTTAAATCTCTATCAACAAACCCATCTAAATCATTATATCCAAAAAAATTTAAGATTTCCTTATTAATAAGAAAAAGCAAGATTTGCAGTTCCATAAAGATATAAAAAAAACCTTCTTAACCGCAGCCTAATGAAAAATTCCAAGATTACTTTAGTATCGAATAATCATACCAATTATTAAACAAATGTCAGGTTGAGTACACATCATAGCATATATCAAACTACTCACAACACTTGCATATGACATTTTCTCTTCTTTTGTTTTAGGGCATTGTTCAATGCTAAGAACTAGACCTTTTTTCCATTGAAGTATCAACAAGCTTTGAATAATGCATGCAAAATCACTCTAAATTTCTTTTTATGTAAGTCTCTTAAGACAAATTAAGGAGTCTCTTAGAGTGATCCCTCAAAATCTTTATCCGGCGCACATAATCTTCCTCACGCCAAGTCTTTAATCTCAAATATATAAGACAATCACTCCTTGGTAGAGTTAATCAACTCCAAATTATTTCCCACTAGCAAGATATTGTCCATGTATAATAACAGGATGAGAAACTTATTCTCAACTTTCTTAACATATATGCAATAGTTATCCTCAATCATTGTGAAGTTAATGAAAATAATGGCTTCTTAAAATCAAATTTATTATTACCTTGATGATTGTTTTTAGCCATAAATGGAACATTTCAAGTGGTATACTTTGTGCTTTTATTCCTTAATCTGAAAACCCATTGGTTGATCCATATATATGTCTTTATCTAGTTCTTAATTGAAAAATATTATCTGTACATCCATTTGGAATAGTTCTAAATTCAACCATGCAATGATAGCTAGAATGAGGCAAATAGAAGCAATTTTCACCTTTGGAGAAAATGTTTATTGTGGGTCAAATTTTCCTACTATCCCATAATATTGATATCAATTCCTCATACCACAAAAGTATACTACTAAGAGAATATGATTTTTCTTTTGATTTGTTGCATTCTTACCAGCTAATAGAGGTGCCATAGTCATGGCCATGCACCTAGAACCCTAGTTCTGATTTACCTCGTTCAAAAGACAAAGCTGGTACTTTAGAATAAGGAAAATAGAAGCAATTCTCTCCATAAGAGAAAATATTTTTTCATATTTCATACTCCCTCATTAGGTATATAACCTTTCACCAGAAGCTAGGCCTTGTATTTGTGGATTGATCCATTAGCCTTTTGCTTTATTTTAAGAACCCATTTATTTCTAATAATTTTGTGCCCAAGCGAACGATTAATCAACTCCCATACATTATTCTTAGCTATTGAAATCATTTCTTCCTACATAACTATTAGTCATTTATTAGAGGCAAACAATTTTATAGCCTCATTGAAAGAAACTAAGCCATCATCCTCAATAATACTCATGAAGGACTCTCGATGGCAAGCAATAATTCTATGTTTGCTTATTTGTATTTGTGAATCTCATGAATCATGTGATGGTATACTCTCTCTTCACAAGATGATATTCCCACTAACTTGAGCTGTCATTAGATGAGATTGTGGATCATCCTCTTGCCTACGAGTTGAGGATGCTTCTAGTTAAGGATGTAAATCAATTTGGGTTCAACCCAAACCAAATTGACCCGACCCAAATTTAAGGTCGGTTTGGGTTGTCATTTTGAGAAATCGAGTTTATTTTGAGAAATCGAGTTTAACTAGACCTGATTTAAGAAATCAGGTTGGTGCGGGTTGAAGGGTCCAACAACCCAATTTGTATATAACATATATAAATAAATAAATATACATACATAAATATAAAATATTTTGCATCCCTTCACTATCGCCTTAAATCCCTATGTCGTAGCCACGCAACTCATCACTTCCTGGCCTCATCCAAATCTCCCATTATAGCAGACCATCTTATTCCCTCATTACAGTAGATTATTTGGCTTTTGAGTTCTAATTCACCCCATTACAATAGACAATTCAGCTTTTCATTCCCCCATTGTAGTAGACCATTTGGCTTAAGGGGCATTCTACACCCACTAACCCACCCCATTGCTGCTGCTCTTCTGCATCGAAGATACCACCAAAAGCTCCACTTTGCTTCTTTACTTTGCTGCATAAAGGTTCCACTGACTACTCTTCTCCAGCAAAGCTACCTGCAGAAGCTTTGCTCCACTACTTTATTGCATAGAGGCTCCGCCTTTTACTCTTCTCTAACAAAGCTACCTTTGGAAGCTTCGCTCCACTACTTTTCTGCATAGAGGCTCCGCCTTCTACTCTTCTTCAGTGAAGCAACCTACAAAGGCTCCATTGCACTGCATAGAACCTCCGCATGCTGCTCTTCTCCAGCGAACCTATGCTTATTATTCTGGCTTCTTACTATAATTGCTTGCATTAACCCATAGAAATCATTGTCTATGCTTTCTAGCTTATACCCACCATAAGGTTAGTTGATATTAATCAGATGATACTGAGCTAAAAACCTCTTACCAATGAGGTTAGTAATCAATGTTCTAAGACCTGAAGAAGTTGAATGGATGCAAGTTGAGTTATAAAAACCATCTGGTAAGAAACTTGATCAAAATGTGCTTATACCTATTATATCTATTATGATCATCTAAATCAAACATGGATCATGGATTAGATAAATTGGATTGAATCTTCAAACCTATCCACAAAATGGGCTAGTTGATGAACCAAAGAAAAAACGTGGAGAAGAAAAAACATTTAGGAAATGACAGATAAAGTGGCAGATGATGCTACAAACTAATTACCAGACAGTTTTCAATAGCATGTTGCTCAAATTTCTATCTATTCATTATGATTTCACTCTTTAAGAAATTACATTATCCCATTCTTTTTCAGATGCCAAATCAAATATTTTTCCTCTTTTATAGCTTCCTTATCAAATTATTTTTTCTCTTTTATAGCTTCCTTGTCAAATATTTTTAGACGCCAAATCAAATCGAAAGTAACAAGTATATTTTCCCTCTTTTATAGATTTATTTGATTAGTAATAAACTTTATTCAACTTGTAAGTGATTGTGAACATTTGTTAAATATGTGAAATATATATTTACAATTTTGCATTTAGTATGGAGTAAGAGAATGTTGTTGAAATAGATGGTAATACACCAACTTGTACATCTAAGCCTACTTCTACTTCATGAAAAAGAGCTTATAAACCATATTCTAATGTACAAGAGTATTTTGATAAAAGTCTTCCACTTAGAGCTATAAAGGAAAAATACTGTATATGTAAGAGATACAATATACAGTATAAATGTGAAAGTAAATCAGACACAAGTACACTTATGAGAAATGCAAAAAAATGTTTTAAGGGTGATTGGACAAAGCAACAACTAATGCAGATTTCTATTAGAGAAAGTGGAGGTGTTGTGATTTCTAATTGGAAAATTGATCAAGCAATTGGAAGAAATGCTCTTGTAAAGATGATTGTTTATGATGATTTGTCCTTTAATTTTATTGAAAATGATGGTTTTAAGGAATTTTGTGCAACTTTTTATACACAATTAAACCTGATAACTCGAAGAACAACTACTCAAGATTGTTTGGAAATGTTTCAAATAAAAAAATAAAATTGAAAAGTTGTTTAGGAAAAATTTTCAATCTATTTGCCTGACTACAGATATGTAGACTTCAATTCTAAATTTTGGATATCTTTGTCTTACTTCGCATTTTATTGATTCTAGTTGGAAGTTACACAAAAAAGATAATTACTTTTTCTCTCCTCCCTAGTGCACATATTAGTGAAGCTATTGGAACTGCAATAGATTAGTGTTTAACTGATTGGGAATTAAATAGTATTTGTATGATGATAGTTGATAATGCTAGCGCAAATGATGTTGCCATTCACTTTTTGAAAATGAAGCTTCAAATGGGGAATGCTTTGTTGTGTGATGGTGAATTTTTTCACATTAGACGTTCTACACATATTATAAATATGATTGTCAAAGATGGGATTAAAGAAATAAATGATTCAGTTGTGCACATATACATACGAAATGCTATGAGATTTATTAGATGCTCTCCTACATGACAAAGACTATTCAATGAATGTATTATTGCAATGCATATTAGAAATAAAAGTTCATAGGTTTTGGATATACCTTCAAGATACAATTCAACATATCTTATGTTGGAAAATGCTTTAAAATTTTAAAGAGCATTTGAACATTTGGAAAGTGAGGATTTAAACTTTGTCAAGGAAGGGCCTCCACTTCAAAGTGATTGGGAAAAGGCTAGACAATTGTGAACAATTTTGAAATAATTTTATGATCTCACAAATCATTTATCAAGGTCAACATATGTTACTTCCAATATTTATTTCATTGAAGTATTTAAAATTGAAAGATTTTTATTAGATTTGTTGAAATTCAAAGATCCCCTTTATTATGATACGAGTAATAGAATAAAGAAAAAGTTTAACAAATACTGGGGGGATATTGATAAGATAAACACGTTGTTGATTATTGCGGTTTTTTTGAATCCATAGTACAATTTTATATATATTCGATTTTGTTATTCTAAGATATAAAATAATGAAAAATTCAATAAAATACTTCAAAAAGTGAAGGAGAAAATGAAGAGGGTGTTCAAAATTTACCAAGGTAAATATGCTCCTTGAATTGAAAGTAAGTAGTAGTGACAAGTCAAAAGTTATGGATGTGATTGTGGGAAAGATCCTACATATCAAAAATTTTTGAAGAATATGGCTGATATAGAAGTGAAAACTAAATTAGATTGATATTTAGAAGATGTTATAGAAGAGAATGATGAATATGGTGGTAATAATTATTATCTATAGCCTTTTTATATTTTGGCATGGTGGTCTACTTCTAATTATCTAATTTTGTCACATATGGCTCAAGACATCTTGGCTATTCTTATGTCTACTATTGCTTTTGAATTTGTATTTAGTACAAGAGGTCATGTTCTTGACCCACATCAAAGTTCTTTGGGGTCTAATGTTGTAGAATGTTTGATTTGCACTCAAGATTGGCTACATTCATCTTCATCACGGTTAGATGAAATAAAAGAAGATGTAATTGAAGTTGGACCATTTGATCTAGGTAATTTTATATTCTTTTAATTGTTCAAATATTTACTTTTTAAGTTGAAACATATGATGGTAAACTTATATTTGTTATGCTATATGTTTTATAAAAGGAGTTGGAACTAGTGGTGGTGAGAATACTTCATCTATCTGACATGGAACTTGAGGTAATTAAAATATATTACTTTCTTTTGCTAATATTTTATTAATGATTACTTACTAATATAATTTTTATTTATTGTAGGTGGAGATTAATGGAAGTGATGCAATGAAGTTTGAGCATAAAGGCTTATGTAGTTTTAATTTTAATTTTACATTTAAATCTTAAGCCTTAAATTCAAATTACATTTGTGAAACTTGGTTTGAATTTATTTTATATTTGTTTGGTTGTAGAACTTGGATGAGACTTGATTCAAACTTGGTTGATCTAATGTGTAGCTTTGATCTAGACTTTATTTGATTTAAATCCTAGTTTAATGGACTTGTGTTTAGTTGAGTGAATTTATTTGAGAATGAATTTATATTAATGACATTATTACATTTTCCTAATTCTATTTAGATTGCTTTCTATATTTATAGGTCGATTTATGATATTGCTTTTATCTTATCATGCATTTGACTTATATTCTTACCTCACTTTCTAGGATGAACATTTATAACTTAATATTTTTTTACTACATTTTTCAACCCGAATTTAATCCAAATTCAACCCAATTTTCTTAGGGTTGGTTTGGGGTTTTATATGTTAGGATTATGGTGTATTATTTTGATGACAACAAAACTTTCCCATGACTTGATTTATGTTAATGATGTTCTTAGTTTAGGAAGCTTGAAATGGACATGTATGCTTGGATTGTAAGTGCTTTATTAGGATATCATTTATGCAAGCCTATACAAATCTTGATAGGAGTCTAGATAATTTTAAAAAAGGAGAAATCATCTTGATCCATATTATTCTCAATTTTGTTTATCATTTCATAAAGCTTTGGATCTTATGCAAATATGTTTTATAGAGATATCTTTTTATATGCATGAAGAATGAGGTAATGAACCATAATGCATTCATCTTGGTTCATCATATTGTAATATATTGGATCATATTCAATTATGTCTGAATGAGTTTTATATAAACAAATTGCAAAAATGTAAAAATTTGCCTTAAAAAGATATCCTTTTGGATGCAAAAGAATGTGTGCTTAAATGAGTTTATAAATGCAAAAAAAAATGATTCAAATTGATTATCCATGTTCCATAACTTATGAAAATTATATATGGATACAGTTATTTTGATTTATAATGAAAGATATCAAGTTCACAAGGTAGCAAGTGAAGGATCGCAGCCACATAGCGCAAATGCCTATGCATATTGCTTGCCAATTTCAGACAGAAGTTTCCGTTTGAAGCAAACACCTGACAGCCCTATACCACCAGTGCCTATCACTTGGCACATAGACGCTTGGCCCAACCACCTGCAATATTGTCTATCACTCGACAATAAGGTTGGTTCAGGAGTTTTGCTAGAGACCTAATTGCAGCCACTTGGCTCAGCCACTTGTAGTACCGCCTGCTAACATCCAACGGTTGAAATTTTGAATGTTACAAAGCCACGACTTGTGCCCAATTTCTTCCAACGATCAAGTCTTTTAAAGATCTATTTAAGGAGGAGTTTTGGTACATTTTTAAGTTGTTGAAGCAATGATTTATCAAAGATCAAAGTGAGCCCTAACTTTTGAATCCTCAAGCAACCCAAGCTAAAAGCATTCAACCTTCTTTCAAATCTCTTTAAGGCTTGTTTCTACAACACAAAGGGAAGATTCTTTTGCAACATCAAAAGCAACATTCAAGACTTTCCCAATGCTCAACAAGAAGCACAAGTTAAAGTGTAATTCTGTTATTTCTATTCTTTCTTATGTAATCCCTTGAGTTGGTAAAGGAGACTAAGCTCAAGAAGAATAATTTATTCGTTGGACTGTGTCTTATGAATAGTTTGTTATTGTATTTTTGCCCCCTAGAGCTAGAGTTTAGAAGAGCATAAAAGGCACTAGTTTATACCTCTTAGAGCTGAAATTTAGAATAGTGCAAGAGGCATTAGTTTATGCACCATAGAACTGAAATCTAGAAGAGTGTTAGGTGCACTATTTGTATTTTCACTATAGAGATAATGGAATGCAAGGCATAAAAGGAGTGTGCTCCTAGAAAGTAGGGACGATTTCCTGAACCACTACAAAAAAAATTATGCTATTTGTATCTTTGGTGTATAATTGGGTTATTTCTTCACATTAGATTATTTTATCATTTATCTCATTACATCTTGCACATGATCATGAAAAAGAGAAAAATTGATTAAATAGGGTCAAACAATAAATTTTTATAAACTCATTTCACCCCTCCGCTCTTAGGTTAAGCTAACCTATGGGACCAAACATTGTACATAGGGTTAGGGTTGGGGTTTTACAAATAGGGTTAAGATTGATCTTACCCCAACCCAAGTTAACCTAACTCGATTTACACCACTACTTGAAACTTATAAACTCGAAGATCTTTCTTGATTTCACCAATACTTAGGAAATCATTTTCTAAGAAGTCTACATCACATGATTCTATATTAGTTAATTTGTCATCTGAATATTTATCATACATCCCAAAATAGTTAGAATATTTCATAAAGATTCTCTTTTTTAGCTCTAGGCCCTAAATTTTTATGTTTATGAGAAAAATTATGAACAAATCCTTCACATCCCCATGGATGTAAACCTTTTAAAGTAGACTTTTTATTATTCCATAACTCATATAGGTGGTAAAAACTAATTTCGAAGGCACTTGACTAAGGATGTAAGCTATAGTCAGAAGTGTATCTCTTCAAAATCTAATCAAGAGATTAGCTTAAGATATCATCGATTTAACCATCTCTAAAAGAGTATGATTTCTCCACTTTGCAACACCATTTTATTATGGAGTATCTAGAATTGTTAGCTACCTTCATATATCTTTTTCCTCACAATATTCTTTGAACTAATGAAACTAATATTTTTGGCCTCTATCGATATGATGAACCCTTAAGTTATTCTCTTGCTAATTTTTTGCCTATCTCATAAAGCATTTGAAACAAATTAAAGCTTTGGATTGATATAATAGCAAAAATATTGAGACATAATGTGAGTAATCATCTATGAATGTTACAAAATAGAATGCACCGTGTTCATTAACATTCATAATCCGCAAATATTAGAATGAATTAATGCTTGAGGATAAGTGGCTTTTATAGTCTTATCAAAAGGCATTCTACATGCTTTGACTACTAAACAAGACTCACAAATAGGTAAGCTTACATTAGTAAGAGAGCCCAAGAGCCCTTCTTTAGCTAATCTATTTATCCTATCTTGTCCAATGTATCCTAATTTAGCACGTCATTTAATGGATTCAAACATAGTGTCAGAAACAAAAGAAGAAAAAAGAAGAACCAACATAAGTTAAAAAGTCATTATAAAAATCTGCATTTAAATCAAGCATAAAATATTGCTTTTCAAATGACCATAATAATAAAATATTTTTTTCAAGGTAAATGAAGAAACTCATGTCCTTAAATTGAAAAGAAAAACCTAACTTTATAAGTGCTAGAAGTGAAAGTAGATTGAATTGGATTATGGGTTCATAAAATAAATCATGCAGGAGTAGAGTGTACCCATTATACAGCTTGAGTTGATAAGTTTCAACTCCTAAAACCTCTTATTATATTTCATTTCGGACCGTTGATAAGTTTCAACTCCTAAAACCTCTTATTGTATTTTGTTCCAGATCACAACATAATGTTTACACAGTGGGACTCGACGGTAATCGACAAATCTAGCATGATCACATACTATGTATTTGGTTGTCCCTATGCCTACAATCAAACCAAAGAGAGAATGAGCCACAAGCATATGTGAAAAAACTAAAAGTTTTATAAGATCAAGGTTAGGACACAATTTTTCTATTTTGAACATTCTTAAGCAAAGTGACCTTTCAATCCACAATTGTAACATTTGAGTTTAGCTTTATTTTTGTTCCCATATGCTTTTCTCTATGATACTTGATGATTTTCTTATCTTAAAGAATTTACTTCTTTGTCATTCCTTATTGAGCTCTTGGATATTGACCTTTACATTAGGGTTTATATCCCTATGTTGTCCTATTTGAGCTACAAGGGCAGCACTATGGTTTGCATCTATATACTCCACTTCAAGTTCTAGGTGACAGGAAATATCAACAAAGTTTTTAATTCTCTCATTATACATAAGCACAAGTTTTACTTAACTCCATGAAGGTATTAGAACCTGTTGCTCATCTATGAGATTATTACTAGCTGCTTTCATTTTCCTAATCATAGCCGACATCACCCTAAGATGCTCAGTAATTGAATGTTTAAGATCAATTACATCTTGATTGAATCTTAATATCCTGGCACGCAATCTGGTTGCTATTATACCATTATATTTTATTAGCAATTGGTCCCACATTTGTTTAGCAGTGAGTACATGCTCAAATTTTCTAAATAAATCATCATGCATGTAGTTCAACAAGATAACGCAAGCACTATTATCCCTTTTATACCATACTTCATAGTCTTGTTAGTCATGGCGATGTTAGGTTGTAGTGTCTTTCTTAGGTTAGACCATAGTATTTGTTAAATGATCAAACAAATGATGCTCGTTGAGAAAGTACTGAACTTTTCTATACCATATGTCATAGTTTTTTTCATTTAACTTCTTACCTTTAACTTCTTACCTTTAATGATACTTTAATGAGTTCCTATGTCATACTTAATGTGAAACTCAATCAAGCACATGTCTAAAATATTATTTTATTTTAAGTCCAAATAGACTTTGAAAATATTTATTCACATAATAAGATAAAAAATGTTACATTCGGAATGCTAATAACCATCTCCCATCATATAAACAAAAATTTATTGCCTATCTTGCTTTAAAATAAAATATAAGAATTATTCCCACTATTTATGAAATATAATCAATCATATTCACATAATTCTAATTTTTGGTGGTTATGCTAAAATAATTCAATGATTTCAAATTTGGTATGAAACACATCTCTTTACAAGGTTTTTAAAAAAATACATACAAATGATTGATTATTTATTTTGGCATGAGCACCTAAATAAAATTATATCCTCCAATAACTCATTAACCACTAATTTCATCTTATGATTAATTTACCACATTCTCTACTTAATAAAGTTGGCATGTAGTCCAAATTTAAAAATATATAAGGTTTCAATCTTATATATCACTTTCACATATACGAAACATACCATAAATATTATCTAATTAACAAATAATCAAGCCAATATTTAAACACTATGCAATTAAACATAATTTTCAAATCAGTAAAACCATATAGGTTAAAATTGACACAACCATACATAAATAGTATGTCTTTTTGTATATGCATATGCATGTTTATTTCATTTGTGTACTATATATATAGTGTATATGCATGAAATTAGATATTTTGTATTAATTATTAGATGAAATTAATGGACACTAATTCAATTTATATATAAATATTTTAATTGCATAAAAAAACTTATCCCTTCATAGATACTTACTAATATCTCATAATCTAACCATCCTTCATGTAATTTGAGCATTCCATTGAGTCTAAAACATTCAAAAATATAGAGGATAACTATTTGATCATCAACAGCCGAGTCCTAAGGGCCCAGATTAAGCCAAAATAATCTAGGTCATCCATGCATCTCGCCAAATTGGCCGTCTACTGCCAGGACCAACGACTTGGGTTGGATGCCTAGGCTGCCAGCGTTTGGCCAGCTCCTTGGACGTCATCATAGGCTTAGTCCGCTGCAGCATTGCCCTAGGCAGCCTGTTTCATTTGGGCCTGGTAGCTAAATTGGCTCAACCTACTTTTATGCTAGGCACTAATCCCGCTTATGCTGACCAGCTTGGAGCGCTTGGACCAATTTGTCTTGGCCTACCTAGATGTTCTGCATTAAGATCTAGCTTGGTTTAGTCTGCTTGGCCCGCCCACCTGAAACTAGCGTTGGGCCTGGTCTTTCCGGCATGTTGCTTTACAGATCGCAAGGCTTGGCTAAAGCCAGCCTAAGCTCACACGAGAATGTTGTTTCCGGCGTGAACAGGGAGGGGTGCGTATGCACCATGTTGGGTTTTTGCATAAGTGCATCTTCAAGGATTTCCTGCACCTTCCAACCGCTGGATTCTCCCTCTTTTATTTTTATTTTTATTTTGAATTCTTCTTATTATTAGGATTTTTTTCAATTCCTCAATTTTCTGCATCAAACAAAAAAATATGAATAATTGACATGAATGTATCATGCTAATTCTCATCACTTTTAATGCTAATATTAAAAGTAGAAAATGAATAAACACATATTATTTTCTAGATTTCCAACCCCTTGCATCATAAGATTAGTTTTCTAGTATCTTAGGGATTAAAAAAATTATCAATCCCAAACCCCCCAAAAAGAAATTTTTGTGTATTATTTTTAGGAAAAAACAAATAAAAAAAGCTCTAATACTACACTATTGGGAATTATTACAAAGATAATTAAAGATAATCAATATACCTTGTCAAGCCTCTTTCTGGCTTTGTGGGTAAGCTACCAAGTATATTGTTATTTACAAATTCTTAATACTTTGGGACTAGAACTTATGGATTTCAATAATCATAAAAAATATATAGAAAGGGAATCTCTTTAGGTATGAGTACTACCACTAATGAGACTTATTTATTCACTTATGCAACTACACAATCAAGACCCACCTGAATTTCTATTATAATGTAGACACATCATCCTCAAACAAACAATAGTGATTATATATTATTCATTCAATGATTGACACTATTTTTATATTATTGACATTTTTATCTTTTCTTTTCAAAAATTTCCATTCAACCAAAATTTAAATTACTAGAATTGCAGTTACTTGAGATCATCACTTGGCAATTAACAGAAAAGGGGAACACAATGCGAAATTGTCCATTGTAACAACCTTTGCTACTTATTGTTTACTGCCACAAATATATGGACAGTTAGTAAGTAGGAAATATTGAAGCAACTATTTTGGCCAACTAGCAAGTTAGATGAGATCGTACCACATAACATTAAAGACCCTACGGTTGGCTTGAACTTGAGCTTCAGTTGCAGCCAGTCATGGCCAACCTATGGAAGAAACTCAAATGTCAATTCTCTAAGTGAAGATAATGTTTGTTTGGGTGATGTTTCAAAATCCTTGTTTAAATACCACAAGTAAGCAGACGCTGATGGTGACGTGTAATTTAATGCATCTTGAATAATAAACCTATTCCCAAGCCAAACAAATGACACTAGCTCCTGCCTTATTTTTTTTGGGGTGAAACAAGGCCAGAGTCAATGTTATTAGAATTGGACCGGTAATTGAACTGGCACTAAGTTGGTTTGGTTTGAACTGGTTGGACCATTTAATTGAATTAATTTAAACTGTGATGTCATCATAATATAATTATAATATCATAAAATTTTAATAATTTTAAAAATATATAAATATTATAAAATTTTGAATAATATAATAATTATATTATGCATAAAGCAATGATTTTATAGCTTAAGAAAACAAAGAATAAAATATAACATTCAAAATGAAGAAGCATAAATGCATAATTATTATTTATGGATCATGTAATTATGCAAGTAAAAAAAACAATTACAAAAAGTCATAATCCATACAATTTAATAGCAGCAACCATCATAAAAGAAATAATTTAATAACACAAAAAATATAACAATTATCATAAACCACACAATCTAATAATACTGAAAAAAATAGTAAAAAAGATTAAGAATTGACTCTAGTTTTCGACTGAGAAAAGTAAGGAATGCCAAAGAGGAGAATTAGGTGTAATGATCATGTTTCCAAAAATATCAGGTTAGATCCTGTTTTCAAAAATAGCAGTCGCACAGGAATGGAATTACTGACTGATATAAGAATGACTGGGACTTCTTCTGCATTGGCGTCCAGTATTTAAAATAATAAAAACACATGAATAATATTTTATCTTCACAGGTAAATTTTACATGTAAAAAAATCTATAATTGGATCAGATTATATGTCTGTAAGAGGCTCTAATCACAATAAACATGCCGCTTGTTCCCGAAAATGAACTGCCATCCATTGTATATACCCTAGCGTGTTTTAATAATCTAGCCCCATTTTTGGGTCCAATAGACCAGTCTAGCTTTCACTTTAGAACTTGGAAAATGTCCTCTTGGCAACCGGATAATATTCTATAATAGCCTTTTACCGCCCATCTTTTTCAACTTTGTCACCCTTCCATGATTGCACCCAAATGTCAAATTCCCCCATCTAGATACCTAAATGGATTGAGGTGCATCCACCTTGCAACAGCACCTGGCACGACTACCCAAAGCAGGGAAAATTTTTAATTTCTAGATGGATGAATTTAATGCGATAGGGAAATCCTAAGAAAGCCAGCCAAATGAATAGATAGAAATAGAAATCAGGCATTGTCGAATGAATTTACATAGTAACTGCAGCCTTTATCTAGTTCGTAGCTTCTATAGTGGTGTCCGAATCAACCATCAACCCATAAGAAAAACTTTCATCACTATTGGATGCAACAATAAAGCAAGATGGGTCATTATTGCTGCTAGTCAGAGTCGAGGGAGATGCCATTGGAAAGGAAGAGAGGAGACAACGCTGTCAGATGCGGAAATCAAGACAGACAGCAGAGTGACGACAGAGAGCATCGGGCAAGCCACACAAGGCCGTCGAAGATAAGGACGACGATGCCTTCGTCGATGGAAGCATGGAAAGCAAAGCTGAAACCCATTTTATGTTTCCATGAACAACATAGAGACAAGTGGAGGGAAATGGCACGTTGGGCGGGAAGGGAGCAAAATCATTGAATTAACTTTAGATTTTCTTTTTTCCCTTTTTTTGTTTTGCCAAACCCGTAGGGCCGGTTCACCGGTTGTACCCCGGTTCATCCGGTTCACATGGTTTTCTGATAGTAGATCAAACTGGGCAGAATTCAACTGGGGAGCGATCTGTCCGTGGTTGGACCAATCAAATATGTTGATAAGTGAATTTCATTTACTTTTATCATATCCTTTGAGCTTTATTTTTAGTTGATTCTTAAGATATTTTGAGTTGATTTTGAGATGTTTTGATTTATATTTGTTTGCAAGCAAATGAGAGTAGAAAGAGTAAATAAATGAAGAAAGAAGCTGGGAAAGAAGAATAGGACGCAATAAAGTATAAAACATGAAGGCAAACAATTAAGAGAATGACCAAGTATGACATTTTAGCAAGTTAGTGCCACGACACTATAAACCTGTGTCACGACACTGAATCAAAAGATGGAAAAATGGGCATTACAGTAAGACTATGCCACAACACTGGAAACCTGTGCTACATTAATAAGATGGAGAAATGGGAAATCAACAAACATAGAGTGGTGGTACTGAATGGCTATGTCGCGGCACTGTAACTTGAGACACCACTCCGACTTGTCTACAAATGCATGAAAATGATGCAAAAAGACAAAAATTGAAGGAAAGAAATATAAAAAGGATAAGTGGTCGCCCTAGGAGCAGAGAGGGACGTGTGGAGTTGCGTTTTGATGGTTCTTGGAGAAGTTTATAGAAGGAAGAAGATTCAAGTGGAGTTTCAAAGCCAAGCATCATTGGGAAGAGTTTGCTACCATTTTAATCCTTATCTGCTTAGTATTTTCCATTTCTTCTATCATTTATATCTTGGATTAAAGTTGGGATCAAATTTTGATAATGTTATATGAATGTTGTATGGATTCTTATTCCATCATGAGTAGCTAAACCCCTCTTTCTAGAGGAGAGATGAATCTATTATGGCTTTCATGGTTTAATTAATGAGTTATGCTATTGAGTATGTTTTATTGGTTTATTTGTAATATTTTGCTATTAACACTTTCAATAGATTGACCACTTATTGAATGATTATCCATTTGAGATTTGACACTCGAGAGAGGTAATTCCGAACGGGATCTAGGCATCATGACATGGAATGCTAGATGAATTGGGAAAGTTTCTAGGTTCTGTGAGATCATTCAAAAGAATCATAAATCTTGATGCATTCTTAATCTCTTAATTTTTATAAGGATATCAAAATTAGGGGAAAAAGAATAGATGCTCAACTCGGCACTCAGGAGAGGGAGTTAAGTGCATTAGGATTCTTGATCTATAAACCGATAAACACAATCAATACATAATAAGTTGAAAATACCGTGATTGGAGCATAATTGAAATCGATCCTCTAGAGCTTCTTTATATTGATTCTTCCTCACCAAAACCTAATTATTACTAATTCCTATTCGAATTGTCATTATTTGGTTTTTCAGGTAAAATTGGGATTATGTACTGCAATAGCTAGTGACTAATTAGAATCACCAATCCCTATGGATATAACGCTCACTCACTATTATATTACAAAAGTTAACACCATACACTTGCGGTTAGTTTGCAATGAATAAGATTTTGGTGTCATTGTCAGGGATTAGTATTGTTTTAATTTGTCACTAATATTGCTACAAGATAATTCTAGTTTTAATTTGGATTTCTATTCTTTTATTCCATTCAAAATTTTCTTTTCACTTATTTTTAATTGATACAACTTCTTTTGCTTCCTTAATAATGCATGGAAGATCTCAGAGAGCTTGATTTGACTCGTTTTGATCTAGAGATTCAAAGAACACTTCGAGAAATTAGAAGAGCAAAGCAAGCCGAATCTAGCATGATGATAGACCAAAATCATCCAAGAGCAATCAAGAAATACTTCAAACCGATGGTCAATGAAAATTAATCTGGCATTGCTCATCTAACAATCAATACCAACAATTTTAAGTTCAAGCCAGCATTAATAAACTTGTGCAACAAAATCAGTTTGGGGGTTCATCAAGTGAAATCCAAATATTCACTTGGCAATGTTTAGAGAGATAAGAAATATTGTCAAGATGCATGGTATTTCAGATGACACTAGTAGACTAAGATTGTTCTCTTTCTCCTTGAGAGGTTGGTTGTAGAGCCTTCAACCAAGAAGCGTCACCACGTGGGATGAAATGGTAGAAAAGTTTCTATCAAAATTCTTCCCACTTGCAAAAACTGGTCAACTCAGAAGTGAAATAGGATAGTTCAAACAGATGGATTTTGAGCCACTCTATGAATGCTATGAGAGGTTCAAGGATTTGATCAGAAGGTGTCCTTAGCATGGTTTTCCTGATTGGCTTCAAATTCAATTGTTCTATAATGGGTTGAATGGTCAAATTAAGATGATTGTGGATGCCACTTCAGGAGGTTCACTGATGGAAAAGACTGTAGAAGATGCCCATTTGTTGCTAGAAAATATGACATGTAATACATTCCAATGGCTAAATGAATGTAATCTGGTGAGAAAGGTCGTAGGTTGTTTTTAGGTGGATCAAATCATAGCCCTCACTGCACAAATTTCATCTTTTACTCATCAACTAGCCATAGCCAATTCATCATCAAAGGGTGATTCAGCTTTAGGAGAGTCTTCTTTTATAGTGGGTTCATACATGGCGGTAGACCAAGCCAAAGAAGAGGTGCAATTTGTAGACAACAAGGGCTACAACAATTATTGTGGAAACAACATGCAGAATCCATATTATCCTCGAAATTGAAGGAATCAGGATAATCTTCCTTATGGCAATCCAAGGAACAACTTAAACCATCCTCTTGGCTTTGAACCTCAACACTAATCTCAACCAACTGAAAAGAAGCCATCTTTGGAAGATCTCATGGGCACATTTGTAAATGAGAGCCAGACTAGATTTTCTAAAAATGAAGCAAGACTTGATAATATAGAGACAACCATGGGAAACATCAATACTTCTGTGAAGTCTATGGAGACAAAGATTGGACAGTTGGTAAGTTCTTCTCGCAGTTCGAACAAGGATAACTTTCCAAGCAACATGGAAAAGAACCCAAGAGAGCACTATAATGCCATAACTTTAAGGAGTGAAAACAAATTGGAATCCCCAAAGAACCAATGAGAAACACAACCATCCTCAGAAGCAGAAAATCAAGATGTTGCACAAGGAGAGAAAGAAGAACAGATAAGTAAGAGGAGCCAAAAAGGGAAGAATTACAAACAAGGGAGAATCACATTCTGTGATAACCCTCCAATCTTGAAATCTCAACTTTCTTTTCCTCAAAAATTTCAAAAAAAGAAAATTTAAGGGCAATTTAGCAAATTTCTTGAAATCTTTAAGAAAATTTACATTAACATTCCTTTTGTAGAGGCTTTGGAGTGGATGCCCAATTATGCCAAGTTCATGAAGGAAGTCATGTCTAAAAAGAGGAAGCTTGATGGGTTTGAGACAGTGAAGCTGACAGAGGAATGTAGTGCCATATTGCAAAAAATGCTTTCACAAAAACTGAAGGATCCAAGGAGTTTCACTATCTCTTGTGCTATAGGAAATTCTTCTTTTCATAAAGCATTGTATGATTTAGGAGCATCCATTAACATAATGCCTTTGTCAATTTTTAAGGAATCTTAGACTAGGAGAAGTGTAGCCCACTACCATCACACTACAGTTGGCAGATAGATCTTTGACCTATCCATGGGGAATTATTGAAGATGTGGTTGTCAAGGTGGATAAATTCATTTTTCTAGTTGACTTCGTGGTATTGGACATGAAGGAAGATTATGAAGTTTATAATTCTTGGAAGGTCATTTCTACAACAAGAAGAGCATTAATTGATATTCAACAAGGTGATCTAACCTTGAGAATCAATGAAGAGAAGGTAAAGTTCAATATTTATCATGCCATAAACTTTCCAATTGATAATAACACTTGTAATAAAATTGAAAATGTGAATGACTATGTAGCTGCTATTTTTAATGATGAAAGCATTCAAGATCTATTGAAAAATTGTATTGCAAATTCTATTAGCTAGGTTATGACAAGTTTTGGGGAGGTCATAGAACAAGCCTTGGCTTTGGAGACAGCTTTGAAAGATAAAAACAAACAATGAAGTAGAAGCTTTGGATGAAGAAGCAGTTGTGGAAGAAGTAAAAGCTGCATTGGAACTGAAGCAATTGCCATATCACCTCAGGTATGCATTTTTAGGCAATGATTTATACTTTTCAATAATTATTTCTTCTGCTCTGACAAGTGTAGAAGAAAAACTACTTTAGGTGTTGAGGGATCACAAATCAGCTATTGCATAGCCGATTGAGGACATCAAGGGAGTAAGTCTAGCCATTTGCATGCACAAGATTTTGATGAAAGATTCTTATAAGCCTTCTAGAGAGCATCAAAGGCGATTCAACTCTATAATGAAGGATGTAGTACATGCTGAATTTTTAAAATTGCTCAAAGTAGATATTATCTATGACATCTTTAATAGCGAATGGGTGAATCCAGTTCAATGTGTGCCAAAGAAAGGTGGGATGATAGTGATTAAGAATGAAAATAATGAATTGATACCCACCAGAATAGTAACAGGATGATGAGTGTGTATTGATTATAGGAAACTAAATAAGGCTACTCGAAAGGATCATTTTCCACTGTCATTTATTGGTCAAATGTTTGACCATTTAGCAAGCTATGATTATTACTGATTTCTTGATGGATACTTGGGTTATAATTAGATTTTGATTGCACTAGAGGACTAAGAGAAAATAACCTTTACTTGCCTATATAGTATCTTTGCATATAAGAGAATGCCTTTCAGTTTATGTAATGCTCCCGCTACATTTCAATGATGCATGATGACAATTTTCCATGATATGGTGGAAAATATTATGGAAGTATTTATGGATGATTTTTCAATTTTTGGTTCTACCTTCAATCAATGCTTGCATAACTTGTCTCTCATTTTGTAGAGATGTAAGGAGGCTAACTTGGTTCTTAATTGGCAAAAATGTTAATTTATGGATACAGAAGGCATTGTACTAGGGTATAAAGTTTTAGCTCATGGAATGGAAGTAGATCGAGCAAATATTGCATCCATTGAGCAACTCCCACCTCCAACCAATATAAAGGGAGTTCATAGTTTTCTATGCCATGCAGGCTTTTAAAGGAGATTTGGTGGTGCTGTCGTGGGCACCCAAATTTAGAACCTTGCTCCAATCTAATTTTCTGTAGTAGTGTGAGTAAGG
>JAYJMB010077779.1:0-58181 GCA_036873735.1 Pouteria campechiana
ATATATATCAACCAAAAGAGAGTGGGCTAATACATCCACCCCTCACCCTCCAATTTCAAATAGACCAAATTAGTGAATTAGAATATAAAACTCAAAAGATTTTATAATGCAATTATTAAATGTAATTATTTTTATTAATTTCCCCCTCATTGATACCTACATTCAAGATCCAAGCCACATATGAATTGTAGTTCATCCCGAGGGATGCCATACATGAATTATAGTCCATCCCTTATTTTAGGGAGGGAATGGAATGTTTCCTTTGAAAGATGAATTTTATGAGGACTTTTTTTTAACCTTTATAAAGAATTAAATGAAACTTAATTGGAGCATCCTATTTAATATCACTTATTATTTTAGTAATTCAAAAATTATCTAAATAAAATGCTTAAGTCACTCCAAATTAGCATCATCTAAGAGCTACTATTAATGATTCAAAAATTTTCTTTTCTTATGGGGACATCAAAGATATAGTTTTGCATCTATATTTTTTAAAGCTTTCATTTTATGTTAATTTATAATTTTGCAAAGTTTTACAATGTTTCAATTTTTTGCGACATTTTAATGCGCGCACACACACACATATATATACGTGTATGTATATATACATACATATATATATATATATGTATGTATATATATACATAGAGAGACATACACAGGCCCAAAAATAATTTTATATATTTTAATTAAAAAGATAATACTAAATATGATCAATGAAACTCTTTCTTTAAACTATTTTTTCTTTTTTCTTTTTTTTAAATTGATCTTTTCTTTATGTTTTATGTCTTATTCCTGTGTGATGATATGAAATTAGAATATGGCCTAAAATCTGTCATCCTTCTGATGATGAACGGACGGTTTAGATCTTTCACGACTAAACTCGATCCTTGTAAGGATCTTGTGCAGTTGTCCTGCCCTCGTGGGCATGACGTCACACCATGACTACTTGTAGCTCCGCTTGGCAACTTGAAAATCCACCTCGTCCAATCTCAACTTGCCACGTGCGACTACCGCCCACAATCATCTTCTGATGCTCTTTTAGAAAATAGGGTAACATAGTCCGCGACGCTTGGCATAAAATTACACCTCGCAAGATCAAACGTGCATGTCTATTATATATTTATTAAATAAAGGCCCCATCATTCTAACCCTTGGATTGTTATACTCTTACTTACCTCAAAATAAGATCAAATCTTCCAATCCAACTAAATCAAAGGCCCACTACAGTGGAATATTCGAATTACCTATGGATGTTTCTTGGATTAATAAATCAACCTTGATTTAGTTAATTAAGCAGCATTTGCATAGATATTAACTCCTTTTACTCACTTTTTAAAAAATATTTAGCTAAGTACCTATGTTTTATCAAAAAATTTAAAACTGCTATTTTTTTTTAAAATAATTACATTTAATGAGTATTTTAAGGATAATTATTTCACCCCTAGAAATTCATACAAGTTTTCTAAAATTATACAAGCCTTATTAATCTAAAAATTTAATGATTTGACACTTTAAAATTATTTTGATAAAATATAAATATTCTCGTAAAGATTAAAAATTGTGGACAAAATGCAATTACAGTTAAAAATTTAAAATTTTCACATGCTTAGTCGATTCTGATCATCTTTTCTTGTCGTTCTCGGTGAGCAGAGGCACAATTGATCCCGCGGACTACAGACTACAGGCGAGGGAGCAGTGGCATCCCTTGCCGTTCATCCTTTTCAAACGAAATCCAACGGTCGGCCATTCTCAGCCGCACTGATCTAGGAACCAGAGGATGCTATACGGTCAACGCGGAAGGAACCATTGTAAGACAGACATGTGTCCGGCTCGACAGCTATGATGCAAGCGATGGGATGACCGGAAAACCTGGAATCGCCGGTTGCCACGGGCCGCATAAACATCACTTCCTCCTCTTCTGCCCCGCTCGCAATAGCCCTGGTTTTTGGGTCCTCTTTTTCAGATTTCTGCGTTTGTTTTCCGCCAAAAGAAATTAGAAAGGCAAGTAAAATTCTCCGCTGATCTATTGAATTTCTTAATTTTTGTCGCGTCCCTTTTGAATTTCTACCAGATACGAAAATTCGTAGCATTTTCGGGATTTTCTGCTGGAATTTGGTGAATTCTAGGTTTTTTTTTTTGGTTGTTAGGGTTTTCCTGGTTGAAAATTTCTTTGAATGGTGGTTTAGAGTCTCAGATCGATAAATCTCGTGTTTCGGGTTGAGGCTGTAGAATCTGGCGGATTTGAGGGTTTCGAATTGTGAACTGTTTGGACTTTCGTAGAAATTCGGGTTCTGAGACTGGATTGGGATTGAGGCCTGTTTATTTGATTTTGATCTGCAATACGCCGTTGGTTTGTAGGAGCGGAGTAGAAGATTGGGAGTATCGTGAAATTTGTGGGGCTGAAGGAAATGTAGTTTGCTTGTTTGAGATGGCGTGCATGTGGAGGAGCTGGTCGAATTGAGGGTTGTTTTTGTTATTATCTCTTGGTCGTTTCATTTGGAGTCTCTGTGCAATTGGCATACAGAATTCGGGACGCTCGAGTTTTGGGGCATTTTTCTTTTTTGGAGAACAGGATATATGTTTGGAAAAGAAAATGGCAGCGTGGACTGATTTTCCCCCTCCTTTCAATGTGCTAAATGGTGGATTCAGCAAGGTTAATGGCCCATCCATGGACAATGAGAGCTCCGAGGCTGTGGACAGCTTGAAGCAGATGACTACCTGGAAACCCCCTAGGCCCCTTTCTGTCATACGGCATTGCGTTAGCAGTGCTAGGCTGGTGAATGCAGCTGAATTGGTGAGCTATTGAAATTTTCTATTATTTAGAAGTTTCTTAGCATGTATGTTATTTGGATGGTTCCACTAGCTGCCTTTTTCTCAGGCATATTATGGACATTTAGTACTTTCTTTAAATCCAGCAAAGACTAACATAAATACTGCAAATATTTTTCTGTGTAGGAACTGGATGTTTTGAATATTGGCCCCAAATCACCAGCTGACAAGAAGTCTGATTTTTTACCTGTCTTTCGTTCTGGGAGTTGTTCAGAGATAGGACCAAAACAATACATGGAAGACGAACACATATGTATAGATAATCTAGTTGAACATCTTGGAGAAGCTGCAGATATGCCATCACCAGGAGCTTTCTATGGGGTTAGTATCTTGCATGTTGCTTATGCCTCTGCTTGTTCATAATTTGCTGCTTTACTGTACCTGCATTCATTCTACTGTGTGCATTTTCATTTTTGTCTGCTAAGTACAAGACATAATCACGACTTGATGATGAACAAATGATTTAATGTGAATGGTATTCACAGTTTCTGTAGTATTTTGTTGATTAATACTCACAGATGCTTTTTAATAGCCATACATGGAATCTTTTGAGTTCATATGAACAAACCATGCCATGGACTTGCTTAAGTTAATGGATTTTGTCAATGCACTTACTCTTGGACTGAGCATTGACAAACAATGCACCAACACCTCATGTCAATGCAGTGTCTAAGATGCAGTAACTTTTCTTCACAGGTATTTGATGGCCATGGTGGTTCAGATGCATCATCTTTCGTCAGAAAGAACATTCTTAAATTCATCATTGAGGATTCTTATTTCCCCTCTTGTCCTGAAAGGGCAATCAAGAGTGCATTTGTTGAAGCAGATCATGCATTTGCCGATGCCCATTTCCTTGATAGCTCCTCGGGGACTACAGCTTTGACTGCACTTATTTTTGGAAGGTAACAGCTTGACATTTTATTTTATCCCTCTCTTTATTAATTCACACATTAAGTGAACTTCATTGGTAAAAATTAACTAAATTTACCTCTTTTGTTGTTCTTGTTCTTGTGCATTATTCTGTTTAAGCAGCACTCTGTAAGTTTAAAGCTATGGATGTGTTGGAAATGCATCTTGGCTCTATAGATAAGTGAAACACTTTGAGCAACACTTTATTAGAAGCAGAATACATGAAGAATAGTGCTTGTCATTTGTGTTTGAGAACCTTATAGCACCGAGGAACAGATTTTAATTAGACCAAGTTTTGTCCAAAGATTGTGATGACTGTAGCACCTCGAGTTAAATTATTATCCATCTTATGTGGAGTCCCCTGAAGTGACTTCTGATTCTTTTTCATCATCCCAGAACATCCAGCATTAGGAATCTCATGAGAACAGTGGGTTTGTCTTTTATTTTGTAATCATAGTTCTAGATTGAAGATGGTTGTTGGTCATGGGTCTTTCACATGTTTATGCCCTTATTTCATCATAGTTGCTTTGCTCTACTGTTTGACATCATTCATCATGAAACTTCACTTCTATGCATATAATTCTCCCCTCATCTTCCAGGACCATGCTGATTGCTAATGCTGGTGATTGTCGAGCCGTATTGGGAAAACGTGGTAGGGCAATCGAATTATCTAAAGATCATAAACCTGACTGCACCAGCGAAAGACTCAGGATTGAGAAACTAGGAGGCATCATCTATGATGGCTATCTGAATGGTCAGCTGTCAGTGGCAAGGGCTCTTGGGGATTGGCACATGAAGGGCACTAAAGGCTCTGCTTGTCCTTTAAGCGCTGAGCCTGAGTTGCGGGAGGTGACTCTCACCGAGGAAGATGAATTCCTGATAATGGGTTGTGATGGGCTGTGGGATGTAATGAGCAGTCAGTGTGCAGTTACAATGGCAAGGAGAGAGCTCATGCTCCACAATGATCCTGATAGATCCTCAAGAGAGCTCGTCAGGGAAGCACTCAGGCGGAACACGTGCGACAATTTAACAGTCATTGTGATCTGTTTCTCGCCAGACCCACCACCTCGGATAGAGATAGCTAAATCCAGGGTACGGAGAAGCATATCATCTGAAGGCCTGAATTTTCTCAAAGGTGTTTTGGAGAGCAACAGATGAAGGGTTGAACTGCCCGGGAATTTGGGACATTTAGAGACTGTAAAAAATGCTTATCGGCCAGTAGCTTCTACAGGGATTGTACTATCTCTGGCCCGCAATAAAATATGCAGGACTGGTTGATTATTTTGGAGGGGTTAGAAGTTAACCATGTACATTTGAGATTTAATTATTTGTACTAGTTGGAAAAGCATTAATTGGTAATTTGTGTCTTGATGGGATCTCTCATTTAGAATAAAAGTAGCCTTGGATTCACCTCACCTCTTCCCAGGTATGCCACTGATCCGTGACTTTTGTGAAGCCTTTCTAGCCTCAAGATTCCCTCATAACCGAATATTTTATCACCTGCTCCAATTGGAGAACTAGAGACGATAACGCACCCATCTCAGAGGATGCGTCTTCCTCCTTTTTTCAGCCTTTTTACCGATATCTTTATTTGTGTTCCTTGTGGTTGACAGGTGCAAGGCAGTTGTTGGCCCCACAACATTTGTTGCTGTGAAAACATGAGGTAGGCATTTGCTTTAAGCAAAAGCATCCAAAGATGCGGTTGGGCCCTCCATGGACGTCATTTGGCCAGGGCTCAATAGGTAGGTTCCAATGGTCAAAAATGTATGCAGCACCTTTCAAACAAGCAAAGCTCTTGAAGGCTTTACCATGCCGCATCCATAAAATCATCCCATCCGTAGATAATGGGAGAACAGCGTGATGGTGGTCCAGGAGATAAAAGAAAGGTTGTTCCACCTTTATTTTTCACGGCATAGCATAGAGGAGCGGAGTGCGCAAGATGATTAAGGTGAATTTGCTTTGTACAAGGGGGCGGTGGCCATCTAGACCTCGAGTGTAGGAGTGTGCAACCGTTTTCCTTCCCGTTTTAGATGTCGCACACCATCAATCTGTTGCAATTGAAAGCAAATACTCTACTACTGTCTTAGACAATATGCATGGGCCAACGAATAACAACACGCTTCGGGTTTCGTCAGTTGCAGATTTGAATGGTATCTTTCCTAGTTTTCATTTTTAACCCTCTAATAACCCTGTTGGAGGTATAATCCATATTTCTTTTAGTCCTCTCCTCTATTTTTTTAATCCCTATTTCCTCCTGTTCATCATCCATTGATTGCACCGCTGCCAACCACAGCTCACCATTTCCACTAACATACGGGTACAGATTTCTCAAGAGGTTGACCGACCCACTTATACCCATCATAGTCCTCACCCAGGGCGGCATATCTCTACAAATCTGAAGCAGACTGCCTATCATGTTGTCTTCACTCGTTGCTTTTGGGTCATAAGAGACATCTTCAACTTATGGGTTGCTGCTGCTTTAACCCAATTCCTAAGGGCATTCAGACCAACATGGCAGCCTAAAGCGTATGACATTTGACCAACCCTGCATTATTCGTTGAAGGCTACCGCAATTAGTTTGCTAGCAAGCTAGGCTTTTAAAGAAAAAAAGTCCACGGTTGCGAATACACCATGCCACGGTTTGGTCATATCCAATCCAACCACAATTCTCAGTACCAATTATTTAATTAAGATGGGAAAAGTCCTTTCAAACAGAAATGTAACCCCAGTGAGGAGTTTAGATCTATTATAGCCCATTTAAATTTCCAATCAAAGTGATTTCTTGGCTGATAAAAATAAGCACAGTGGATGGCTTGAGCCTGAACAAAATATCACAGTTTGTGAAAGACAGTAACGTTTCACTACGCAACCACCACCATGGAATCATTTCTCCAAGCTTAGGCATGACAAAGTGTGGCCTACTTGGCAGTAACTATTTGATTTTGTCTGTAGAATTCGCACCACTATGCATTTTGCCGTGCAGGATCCATTCGATGCCATCTAATGGTTAAGATTGCCTAGGAAATATAATTTTTGCAGTCTACTCCTGTACCCCATCAACAATGTGCCCTGGAACAGGAGCAACTGGACACTGCAAGTTCAACATCCTTGCTAGGGAATAGTTCATTAACATATCACCCCATTGGCTTCATGTGCAAACATCCTACCAAATCTACTTGTTTTGACATTGTTGACAGTCAGTGTAGGCTAGGTATCAGCTAGAGTTCTGATTCATGTCTTTGTTTCAGCCAATCTGTTGGCCAAAGTAATGATCATCCATGGATTAGACAAAGCATGAGGGCAGGCAGCTTGCTTTAAGAAATAAATCTGAAGAAAATTTTCTATATGATCAAAGTATGATACAAGTTGCTATGATCTAGATTTTCTGTTTACTATATAGAAGGCTAAAGGGGGGAAAGGGCACCCAAGTGATCTCTTCCCGGTGGTACCTTTGTATGTCTTCAACCATCATGGCCTCCTCAGAGTTCTCCATGCGATCCACCATGGACATTCCCAGAATAAACACTGTTATGAAACGAAAAGTATATATTGTAAACATTGCCAAATCAGAATTAGTTTCTCAAGTTAATATCAATTTTTCAGTAACTTTTTTGGGTTTTGTTCAGAGTACCTTGTTGACCTGCAATGTTTGCTGAGATCTTGACATAAGATCTTGCTTACATCTCCTGTTTTGACAGACCCTTTCATGATCAATCTAGCCAACTGCATAGATGGATGGAGCCAGCAAGTTTTAGGTATCTGGGATTCTGCCTCATGTTACATTAATATACAAAGCATCAAATCTGTTTGCATCAAAGAAACTTTTATATGACGAAAACACTGCAAAAACAATTTCACTTTTTATAAGGTTCCTTGTGGATGATGAGATATAAAGAAAGCAACTGGAGCTTGACCATCCACACTCAAGGACAGGAATTAAGTAAAAGAATATGTGCTAGAGGGGATATTGCCTGAAATTAACCTAATAGCTAATATCTGAAACAAAAATAAGTGTTTCAGAGTTTTCCAAAATGTTTAATGCAAACAACTTCCTAAAGACAATTTACAGATGCATATTATGACCATAGATTCATAGAAGTCAGAAATAAATAAACAGAAATTACTCCCCTCCATCACTACTCTTCCTCTTCCATAATTTCTACGCCCTCCCAAAAGTTTTCGTCTCCTAGTTTAGTTGTGATCTTGTGTTATTTAGCTCCTCCAAAAGTTTTGACCATGTAATTAAGCGTGCTTAGCAATGACATCATAAAGCTGCAAATAGATAATCTTAGCTATGGAACTGATTTAAGCCTAAAAAATGGGGGGAACTCGAACTCAATGCCAGGGTTGTGAAGTAATGCCAGGTAACTCACATCTTCTTCTGTTTCCTCCAGCAACCTGTCCAAAGGAACATAGACAAGTCAGTAATGGTTCAGCAAATCTTGAAGTATGCATTGCTATAAACAAGAGAAATACAAAACTAATCACAACAAATTTCTTCATGACAGTTATCTTTCAGAAGAGAATCAACATCTGAATGGTAGTACTGTGGCATGCTCATCGACATCTGGATTGTCCGTAAGGTTCTGTCCAACAGATCCCATTGGAAACCATGCCCAGAATCATGAGAAAATCAGGGGGAAAAATCCTATCAAAGAAGATAAGATTTGCTATGTGATACAAACCAGTGATTGCAATCTTGATTTTATCAGCAATATTACCACCAATAAAATTCGTTTATGTGGTAACCTAAAAAATATTGGGCTAGAAAACAACATTTTTAAATGTGTCTACATCTTATCAATAATAATGTTGCACAAATAGGGTTCTCTTTATCGGTAATTAAGGATATATTGAGGGCTCAAAAAAGGTACTATCACTTTGATTAGGGACTTTATCAGTAACACAAATATTTAAAAACATAAAAACTTAAGAATTTTAATGAAAATTCATGATAAAATAAGATAAATATAGATATACATTGAAACCAAAACACCACATTAAAAGTATAGACAGGCAAAAAGTGTGCTTTTGCTCAAGATGAATAAAAACATCAAAGTGCATAAAAGAGGAAATTAAATAATAAACAATGCATGATTTCATTCATCCTTAAATCCTTTTGTCCATTACATCAGAGAGTACATTTATTCGTCATCCCGAATATTAAATCTCTGAAAAGAAAACCTTTGATTAAAAGGAGAATCAAAGAATTAATAAAACAATGCAAATTATGAATCTTGGTAGATCAGGCATGATCACAGAATGAGAGAAGGTATAAAAAATGAATTTTGACAGATCAGGCATGACTATAAGTGTTGAACATGAGACCTGGTAGACCAGACACAACTATGGAAGCAAATCATGAGTCTTGACAAACCAGGCATGACCGTGGAATAAATTGGCATGTAAACTGTGAGTCTTGGCAGACCAAGCACAACTACAATTGTGAATTGTGAGTATTGGCAATCTAGGCACAACCGCAAAATAAACTGGGATGTAAACTTTGAGTCTTGGCAAACTAGGCACAATTACGAATGTAGGATGTAAGTCTTGTAAACCAAGCATGATTATGGAATGAATTGAGATATAAACTATTGAGTCTTGGGAAACTAGGCATGAGTATGAATGTAGGATATTACTCTTGGCAGACCTGGCATGACTACAGGTGCGAATTGTAAGTCTTGACAAACCAAAATAGAATAAACTAAGATGTAGACTATGGGTCATGCAATTAACCAAAAAGCAATTGAACTAGGCAGATTATTGAATAAATAAACTAGGCATGATCGGGAGATAAATCAAAAGTGAAATAAGCGAAACCGATATTGCCGAGAGACAAACCAACAAGACTGCTTTCTAAATGAGTAAAACCAATATAATTAGAGCCAAGACCAATTGTGAAATAAGCAAAACATGCATGACCAGAAGACAAACCAGTAAGACCGATTATAACATGAGTAACTGACATGACCAGATGACAAACCAATAAGATTGACTATGAAATGAGTAAAACCGGCATGATTGGTAGATAAACCAGCAAGATTGATTGTGAAATGAGCACAACTGGCCCAACCAGGGGATAAACTAGTAAGATTGATTGTGAAATGAGCACAACTGGCACAAACGAGGGATGAACTGACAAGACTGATCACAATATGAGCAAAACTGGTGGAGCTGAGCATGGAATAAGCAAAACCGGCATGATTGGGAGATGAACTGGCGAGAATGATAACAAAATAAGCAAAACTGGTATGACCAGGATATGAATCGTCAGAGCCAAGCATGAAATAACCAAAATCGGCATGACTAGGAGATGAATCAATGGAGTTGAGTATGAAATCAGCAAAACCCGCATGACCAAGAGATGAACCGGTTGTACTGAACATGAAACAAGCAAAACCGATTGACCGGAGAATGGACCGACAAGACCAATTGTGCAATGAGAAAAATCAGCATGATGGAGATATGAACCAATAGAATCGAGTATGAAATGAGCAAAATAGATATAATAGAGAGATGAAGCAGTAAAGCCGAGCATTAAATGAGCAAAACCAACATGACCACGAGATGAAAAGGTAGAGTCAAGTATGAAATAAGCAAAGCTAGCATGACCAAGATATAAACCGACAAAGCTAAGCATGAAATGAGCAAAATCAGTATGAACGGAAGACGAACCAAAAGAGTTAAGCATGAAATGCAAAACCGATGTAATCGGGATATGAATTGGCAAAGTCAAGCCTAAAATGAATAAAACTGCCCTGACCGAGATATGAACCTGTGCAGCTAAGCATAATATGAGCAAAATCAAGAGGTGAATAGACGAAACTAATTATGGAATGAGCAATACTGACATGACCAGAAGATAGACTGACGGCAAAGATAATCGAATAAACAATCTACCATGACTATGAAACAAAATAGCAAAGTGGATCACATAATAGGAAGTCTATCATGACCGCTAATAAAGTCATAGCAAAACGGAGCATTAGACGATCACTATAACATGACCATGTGGCAAACAAATAACATAGAGCATGAAGTAAGCCTTCTAGAATCATGGGGGGCAACTAATGGATAGAGTGAATCAAAGCAATCAGATTGGGTGGGCTATGAGATGACCATTCCATCACGACGGCAGAGCAAAAGATAGCAAAATAGATCAAGATGATCAATTTAACATGGTTGGGGAGCTTTACTCATCACATTCTAAATATTGCTTCGAAAAATGTCCACTCAAAACAATTTATCAAATAGATAACATTATGGCTTAGTAAATCAAGCATAGTATTCTCTTAACATAATAATGTACAAGAACACAAGTACTATTCTCCCTCAATGTAAGCCTAAGGTAAGCAAGTAGAGAATGAATCAAGTAAAGAGAAGAAGCGCCGTAAATCCATGATTCCAACAGCAAGATGGTGTTATTTTAGCAACGTTTTGACCCTCCCGAGGGTCAAGAGGGGCACTTGAATCAAAGAGAAGTCCCCTCTTAATATGGAAAGGGTTTGCCAAGAGTTGGGAAAGAGGTCTTTTCAACTTTGGAATATCACTATTTATCGGTGACAATTGGTGCAGAATGGTTTGCAATTTGAATGGGGCACATTTCACATACTAGCCATTGAAAAGGAATGGGGCACAACATGAATGTGACACATTTCACTTGCTGGCCACTCCAGAAGGATGGGGCACAATTTCATTCTTTATATTGCTGATATGTTGCTAATTGAAGCATGCTAATGTTTAAGGAGTGGGGTGTGTCACCCCTTGATGTCAACATGGGCCACAACAACTTCATTTGGATTTTAAATGGGGCCAACCACCCTTGGAAAGTATTCAGCGATTTTTTGGTATTGTTGATTGAAACATCCAAGTTGCATGGGGTTTTTTCATGCATAATATTTAATCCACATCCAATGCTACATGAATTTTTCCACGAGTATTTCGCTGATGTCAGCAAGGACCAAATCTGGCCATGCATGTCCTATACATATAATATATATGAAGATCGATATAGGATGGTTTATTAGGTGGGACCCACTTCATTCATTTGGCTTCATGACTTCAACCTAATTTACATTGCATGGTTTTAAAAATTGAACCGCATGATAATGTGCATAACCTGGTGCTTACATCTCCATTCTAATAGGGCCCACTTGGGTATTTCTAAAAGGTGTATGAGAAAGCAAGCTAGATGGGAATGAATGTGGTAGGGTGCAAATCAAAGCTGTTAATGAGTTGGGTGCAAATGGAAATACGTATGTTGCTGAAATTTTCATGGATTTTCATCATTTTATTAGTCTAATCCAGCACTAATATATGATGTTCAATTCTTGATGGGGTCTACCCATTTATTTTTGCATGGGACCCGCCATTCTAAAAATCATAGGGGCCACTAACAAGATGAATTGGTTTGAAAATCCAAACCAGGTCATGTATTTTCTTTCAGTCTTCATGAATTTTCTTTCATGAGCACATTGTTGACGTCAGCATGAACCAAAAATGGTCATGCATGATTTATGAGCATACTTCCTTACCAATTACATTTTCAAGCCCTTGCAAACCAAAGCAACCATGTGCCCTTGCATGACTTATGCACTGCTAATGTATTTGGGATTGATCATGTTTCACATTCATAGCTGCTTATCAGTGCAAATGGGACCCACTTGTTTGCATTAATGCAAAAATGATAATAGCATCAACACCATCACCTTGCTTGTTTTCATCGCATGGCGTGATAATTTTAATTTGATCATGATCTAATCATGCAGCCCATTAACTTATCAGCACATGCTTTATATTTTGAATTGAAACCAGCATATGGGAAGCACTTTGCTACTCAGTCAACACGTGCTTCATATTTTGAATAAAACCAATATATCAGGTGCACTGATCAAGAGTTTTCTGATTGGAATTTGGCCAAGGCTACTTGAAACTTCTGCATCTTTGGTGGAGCTCCCTCAACCTTGCACTGCTTAAGTTTGATTAGGGTTGGTATTGATTTGCACCTTCAATTTTTTTTTATGATTCTAACTTTTTGCCATCAACAAATGCTCCCTTTACAAATTACAATTACCCTTTATCTTATTAAACCACAAATATCTTAAAATGTGATTTCTGAAATAATATTTTTATCTAGCAACAACAGTTTCTTCAGTCTTTTTCTTCTTTCATCAGTCTTCAAGCAACATTTTTGTTGTCAGATTTAGAGACAGTTTTTCCTTATTTTGTTTCATTCAATGCTTAAGAGTAATTTTTCTTGGCTCCCATTGAGATTAAGATTGCTATCTCATTTTCTAAATTCCAATCAAAAGAAAATTCTTCATATCTTTTTTGTTTTTGGTCATGCTTGGTACGCCTTCAAGTGTTTGTTATTTTTCTCAGAGAACCTCCCCTTGTACAAAGGTAAATGATTCACAAGTGTCTTTTTTGTCGTCATTTGTTTCTACTGCTGCTTTGTTTAAGAAACATAATACTTCATCTATACAGGCATATTGTTGCCTCACGTTTTTTGAATCATATTCATTACATTTGTTCCTTGCTTGCATAATACTAATGGCTTTGTTGTGCAATGCTTAACTTCAGCATTCTGCCCCTCACTTGGCAATGAACTATATGTAATATCTGGTTATTTCTATTGAAATTTAGGAAGGCAACATGGTATTTCTTCAATATTTTCTGTTTCTTTGACTAAGCACTTTTTTTATGAGCTCTCATGCTTGCCATTTGCCTTTAGTAATGTTCCATCCTACATGTATGTTTTATTCTTATCAATTAAACAATTTGTTCCATCTTGATGCTTGCATGTTTTTAGCTTTTTTGCTAGCTCTTGCATTTTCATATAGTTGGTTCTGTCATCTTTGTTTGTTAAATATTGTTGTTTTATTAATGCAGCTATGGATTCTTCCAATGTTGGGGATCAAGATTCGTTTCTTGGGGCAATCCTAAATTACCTTGAGCCTAGCTAGCTAGAGATGTTCAATGAAATCTTGTCTCATTTTGAAGAGGAGATTTCTTCTATTCCTCAACAGCCAATAGAGAATATAACTATTTTCAAGTGGGCTGTTAGTCCTTCCTCTTCTTCTAAGAAGAAAGCAATTGCTAAACCTTAAGCCTCAAAAGAAACTCTCAACCCTCCTTGGACTCGAAATGTTACAAAAGCTTCTGGGTTACTTTCTTTAAAAGGTTAAAACAAAACTTTAAAGCCTCCTCAAGCGAAAAAAATTAGAAAGGTGAAAGGAATTAGTATAATCTTCAATCTTTCTAGGAAGGGTAATGGGATTTCAAAACCATATCAAGCCAAAGAGGCCAACATGATTCCAATTTCTTCCAACTCTAAAGCTTTACACCTTAAACGAACTAACAAGGCTTCTGATAAGAGTAGTTTAATTTCAAAGGTTCATCAAGCTAATGTTTTCAAACGACCTTCTAAAAAAGGTCTTACTCTTCCTGCTAAAAAGTTTCCCTGAGCTAAGAGGCTTCACAATGGTCATTAGCAACAAACTTCATTTGCTAGGAATGTCATCTATTTTTCTATTGTGTCAGGATTCAGAAAGAAGATGCTGATATTTTCCATCTCACTTTCTTATAAAATGGATTGGCCTTTATTTCTCTTGGGTATATGGAGTTCCTGAGACAAGCCAACTTCTAGGTGGAGTTGAACCAACTTCCAGAGTTGGTAGTTGGTGACCAAAATTGAAGAAAAGCACCCATAATGTTTATATCCTTCTTAAATTTCTTAAATATACAAAGAATTGTATCATAAACCCTAGCTCTAGTCAAGATTACTTGATGAGATTCAACAACATGCCTTACCCATCCAAAGAAATTAATATTTTGGCCCAGAGAGTATTGGAAGTGATTAAGTTTATTTGATCCATCAAATCACAATCTAGTTAAAGAAGCTGCATTTGGGGGGCGAGGTTGGGTTTCAATTACACACTCATGAGGATCCTCCAATTTCTTAATGAAATCATTTAGATCCTTTTCTGGAAAGCTGTGAATAGAAAAATGATCGGCCTGAACTTTTGATTGCCTAATAAAAAGGATTTTAAGAACTACAGTGAAAGGATAGGCTCAAGACTCCACATTTATCATGGCAAATTGTCTGATCGAACTATATAGAGAAGTTTCACTCAAGGGTTAAAAAGACTCCTTTGATTACACAATAAGAGACCAAATAAAATATCCAGCATCTTATTTCTTGGATCCCGGTGTAACAACAAAGTAGATGGCATTCTTAGCCAATGAAGTTTGTTTTAATGATTATTATGAGGCTTCTTAGCCCATGGAGACTTCTCAGTAAAAGGAGTAGAAGGACCTTTCTTAAAAGATTGATTGAAAACATTAGCTTGAATAGCCTTTAAAATTGTGTCACTCTTATCGGAAGCCTTGGTAGTTCCTTTAAGGTGTAGAGCCTTGGAGCTGGAAGATATAGGAACTAAGCTAACCTCTTTAGCTTGAAATGGTTTTAAAATCCCATCACCCTGCCTAGAAAGAGTGAAGGTTATATTAGTTTTTTTCGCCTTACTAATCCCCTTCACTTGAGGAAGATCTGAAGCCCCACTTTCACCTTTTAAAGAAAGGAGTCAGAAACTCTTGTAACATTTCGAGTCCGAGGAAGGTCGAGAGCATCCTTTAAGGTTTGAGGTATAGTAATTGTTTTCTTCTTAGAAGAAGAGGAAAGAGCAGTAACCCGCTTGGAAATAACTATATTCTCTACTAATAATTGAACAAAAGAAATTTCTTCTTTAAAATAAGAAAAAACTGCATTGAACATTTTGTCTAGCCATGCTATGGTGATTCAGGATTACCCCAAGAAAAAAATCTTAATCGCCAACGTTAGAAGAATCTGTAGTTGCATTAATAGAACAACAACATTTAACAACTGAAGATGACAGAACCAACTGTTTGAAAATGTGAGAGCTAGCAAAAAAGCTAAAAAGGTATTTAAGGATCAAGAAGAAACAAACTATTCAACTGGTAAAGATGAAGCATACATTTAGGATGGAACATTACTAAAGCCATGTTGCAAGCCATGTTGCAAACATAAAGAAAGTGCTTGGCCAAAGAAGCAAAACATCTTGAAAAAATGTCAAGCTACCTTCCTTAATTCCAAAATAAATAGTAAAATATTAAATATAGTTATAAGACCTGTGCGAAAGATGCTGGCACCAGGGTCTTGGTCTTTAGCACATGGGTGGAAATCGTATTTTGATAAAAATCTGAAAAATCAAATTGGGATGTAAGTCCCTGGAAATCGTTTGCTACCAGCGCCAAGCCCCAGCCTAGTGCCAAAGAGCCCAGGAGGCGATGGGACGGTGAGCGGCGTCCAATGTAGCAAAAGTGAGCTTAAGCTCAAATTTGGACATATCTGGACCATCTGATCTCCAATTTGGACAATCAAATAGTGATTTTGATGTTTTTGGACATTCTAGATCTAATGGAAGAGTTAAATTGTCCAAATAATGACCAAATCATGAGGTTTGAGTGGACAACCGTGAAGGGTAAGCATGGGTGTCTTAGATTGCTGCTTACATGTAAGGATTCTCTTTGAGAGAATAGAGATTTAAATTGCAGAAAGATAAGATGATTAATAATTCTTATTCGCAATGCATGTTGAGATGTTTATGGTTAATTTTGTTCTTCTTGTAGTATGAACCCTATGGAGAATGTTCGAGAGGGAGGTTTTATGTCAAAACAACCATCGCAGTCGGGAGCAGCGACTAGTCGAGGTTGTCCTCCTAATGAGAGTCAAGGTCGAGGTCATTCGAGAGTAAACAGAAAAGCAGATAGAAGGCCGAACTTGACAACCTTGATAGAAAGGATAAATACTCAACACGAATAGTTGGCAATGCTTAGACAGGAGATGATGGGTCAGTTCCAATAGCTTAATATGAGGCTGAGTGCAGGCCAGCCTTAGACTGTCGCAGCTACGCCCCAGCTCCACCGACACAATAGGCTGGACAGATGCATGGTACTCAGGCTAAGGGACAGAGAAAGGGAGCACCACGAGATGTAGATGACCATCAGCCAGATCAGGGGTAGAGGGCTAGACTACCAGAGCAGAGGAATGAGGTTGATGGAGAGATAATTGATGCAGGACATCATCATGGAGGGAGCAAGCTTCAGCAAATGAACAGGAAAGGACGACAGAAAGGTGGTTAGACCAAACAGCAGAGTCTTAGTTAGTGGGAAAGGAAAACATTATAAGCTAGCTTCCAAAAAGATCAGTAATCGAAAGGAATTGGCTTTTCACAACCCGAACCCTCCAAATTTTGTTAGGGGAGATAGCGTGGTGACAGAAAATTAGCTCGATGCTATGAGCAAGACATTTGATTACATTAATTTCTCAGAAGCACAGAGAGTCCATTTCTTAGGCTTCCGACTAATAGATGATGCTCACCAGTAGTGGGAGCAGTGAAAGCGAGAATTTGAGAGTCAAGAGATTGAGATTCCTTGGAGCATGTTCAAGAAGACTTTCTATGAGAAATTCTTTCCTTCAACTCTCTGGGCTAAAAAAGTCTAAGAGTTTGTTAAGCTGAGATAGGGGTCGATGTCGGTGGCCCAATATGAGATGTAGTTTTTTGCATTACTTTAGTTTGTCCCAGACATTGCTACAAATGAGGAGGATAAGCGTCAAAAGTTTGAGGATAGTTTGGCAACATGTATCAAGGCCAAAAAGTTAAGCTCATCAAATGTCAGACCCATGAACAGGCAGTGGAATATGCTATGCTTGCAGAAAAGGAGCTGAAGGAGACACTGTGCATTCTGGGGAAACGCGAGGATTCCCTAGATAGAAAAGAACCGTCGGCTAAGAGACTGAAGGTGCAGTATACTGGACAAGGATCTAAATCTAAGGGATCCAAGTTCAGGAAGGAAAGTAAACCTTGCAAGAAGTGTATCAAATGCAAAAAGCTTCACTTCGGACAGTGTAACTTCCAACAAGATGCATGCTTCATATACGGCCAGACAGGTCATCAGGCTAGGTAGTGCACAGTTGGGGTAGTTTGCTACCGTTGTGGAGAAACTAGTCATTACTCTATAGAATGTCAATCCCCTTCAACCAGTGGACAACAACAGCAGCAGCCACGACAACATCAGCAGACCACAGCACCTCAAATGGAGTCATGCTAATACTTGCTTGCTAACTGTTGTTATAAGAAAACTCCATCAATGGCAAGTGACGATCCCATGAACTCTCCGTGTTTAAAACACAAGCTTGTAACATGTCCTCCAAAACTTGGATCATCCTTTTGGACTAACCATCTGTTTGAGGATGATATGTGGAGCTCAAGTGCAATTTTGTCCCATCACCTTCTGCATATTCTTCTAAAACTCTGAGATGAACCGTCGATCTCTGTCTAATACAATTGAGACAAGTACACCATGAAGCCTAACAATTATGCTTATATATAATTCGACCATCTGATCTATATTGAAGGTCATTCGGTATAGCGAGAAATGGGCTGACTTAGTAAGTCGATCCACAATAACCCAGATTGCATCACAACGTGTCTGAGTAGGAGGCAAGGCAGTAACAAAATCCATCAAGATACGATCCCACTTCCATTTTGGAATCTCAAGTGGTTGTAATAAACATATTGGCTTCTGATGATCAACCTTAACTTGTTAACACACCAAACACTGAGCCACGAATTGAGCAATTTTCCACTTTATATTTTTCCACCAAAAGCTTCCTCTGAGGTCTCTATACATCTTAATACTACCCAAATGTATGGAAAACCTCGATTGATGTGCCTTTTCTAGAATCTCTCTTCAAAGACTGTCCACACTCAGCACCACCAATTTGTTGAGGAATAACAGAGTAAAATCAGGTTCATATTGAAACTCAATCAACTCTCCTCAATCCAGTTTGTCTCAAACTTCCCAAACAAATAGATCATTCTTTTGACTTTTCTTAATCCTATTAATAAGTGTCAGCTTAATTTGCAAAGCACTCAATCATCTCACTTCTTTCGGAGACAACACTTCAAGTTGCAGATGTTCCATCTAACGGATCAACTACATTTGATTTATAACTAGAGTCGCTACTCCTACACGGAACTTACGACTCAAATCGTCTACCACCACATTAGTTTTACCAAAATGATAATGAATGGTAACTTCGTAATCCTTTAACAGCTCCAACCATCTCCTCTTGTGGTCTATGAAAATCTATCTTCTCCCTGTACATGTAATGTCGCCAAATCTTCAAGGCAAACGCTACTGTCGTGAGCTCCAAGTCATATATAGGATAATATTACTCATACGGCTTCAATTGACGTGAAGCATATGCTATCACCCTACCATGCTGCATAAGAATACACAAGTCGTTTTCTGAAGGTATCACTATACACCACAAAATTACCTCTGTTATCTGATAAATCCAACACCGGAGTTATGGTCAATCAGTTCTTCAAATCCTAGAAGCTCCTCTCACATTCATCTGTCCATACAAAATTTGTATTCTTAAGTGTCAATCGCATTAAAAGCACCTCAATAGAGGAGAAATTTTCTACAAACCGTCTATAATAACCTATCATCCCCAAGAAGCTACGGACCTCAATCACAGTAGTAGGTCTCTCCTAGTTCAATACTGCCTTAATCTTCTATGAGTTTACAAAAATCCCCTCACTACTGATTATATGTCTAAGGAAAGAGATGTTATCCAGCTAAAACTCACACTTTTTCAACTTAACATACAACTTTTCCTTTCTCAGAACATAAAGCATTTCTCTTAACTGATCCACATGTTCTTCTCTGCTTTTGGAATATACCAAAATATCATCGATAAATATGACAACACATTTATCTAAAAATTGGCGACATATATAGTCCATTAAATCCATAAAAGCTGTTGAAACATTTATTAGCCCGAAAGACATCAACAAGAATTCATAATGACCATACCGAGTACGAAAAGCAACTTTCAGTATGTCTTTTTCTTTGATTTTCAACTGATGATAGCCAGATCAAAGATCAATTTTGGAAAAAAAACGGTCGATTTCAGTAATTGATTGAACAAATCATCGATGTCTAGTAGAGGGTATTTATTCTTGACAATCACCTTATTTAGTTCTCTATAGTCTATGCATAATCTAAAGTTACCATTTTTCTTTCTGACGAAAAGAACTGGTGCTCCCCAAGGTGACACACTAGGGTGGATAAACCCTAGGTCAAGCAATTTCTGCAATTGCTCTTTTAATTCCCTCAACTCCACTAGAGCCATGCGATATGGTGTCTTGGAGATTGGACTTGTCCCAGGGACTAAATCAATGGTAAATTCAATCTCATTATCAGGAGGTAATCCAGGCAACTCATCTAGAAAGACATCTGGAAATTCCCATGCCATAGGAATATCTTCAACTCTCAATTCCTTCCCATCAACTATTACAACTGTCACCAGAAAACCTTATCATCCTTGTCTCAACATCTTTATTGCATGAAGAATTGACATCAAGTGAGGCACCTTTTTTCAATTTCCTTCGAAGACAAATTCAACATGATCCGCTAAACGGATTTTAATCTTCTTCTATTGCCAATCTATATTGACAACTCATATGCTCATCCAATCCATGCCTAAGATACCATCTAAATCTTTCATAGGCATAACTACTAGATCAGTTGTCATCATCATCTCTCCTATCTCAATAGGATAAGATAAACAGACATGACTCGGAACCAAACTATCACCCAGAGGTGATACAACCAATAGATCCTCAACCATCTTTCGGGTATGTAAAGAATGTTCTCCAACGAACTCAGATGCTATAAAAGATTTATCTACTCCAGTATCAAACAAAGCACAACAACAATGCCCAAGAAGTCGAATGATACCTGTTACTACACCCGCTAGAGCCTGAGACTGCTTTGGCATTAGAGCAAAGACCTAAGTGGTCTACTGATCACCATTTTGTTGTGGTGCTATTGCTCTGCCTACTGCCCTGGCCTGTTGATGTTGTCGTGGTTGCTGCTATTGTAGTCCACTAGTTGAAGGGGATTGACATTCCCAGAGTAATGATCAGTTCCTCCGCAACGGTAGTAGACCACCCCAACTGTGCACTCCCTAGCTTGATGACCTGTCTGGCCGCATTTGAAGCATGCATCCCATCGGAAATTACACTATCCGAAGTGAAATTTTTTGCATTTATCATACTTCTTGCGAAGTTTACTTCCCTTCCTGAACTTGCCTTTAGATTTAGATCCTTATTCAGTATACTGCACCTCTCATCTCTTAGCTGACAATTCTTTTCTATCCAGGGAATCCTTGCGCTTCCCAAGAATGCACAGTGTCTCCTTTAGCTCCTTCTTGGCAAGCATGGCATAGTCCATTGTCTATCTATAGGTCTGACATTTAAAGAGCTTAACTTTGGCCTTGATACCTGCTGCAAAACCATCCTCAAACTTTTGCCGCTTAACCTCCTCATTTGCAGCAATGTCTAAGGTAAACTAAAGTAATGCAAAAAATTGCATCTCATACTGGGTCAGTGACATCGACCCCTATTTCAACTCAGCAAACTCTTAGGCTTTTTCATCTCGGAGAGTCGAAAGAAAGAATTTCTCATAGAAAGTCTCCTTGAACATACTCCAAGTAATCTCAATGTTCTGACTCTCAAATATTTGTTATCACTGCTCCCATCACATGTGAACATCATCTATTAGTTGGAAGCCTGCAAAATGGATTCTCTGTACTTTTGAGCAATTAAGGTAATCAAATGTCTTACACAGCATTGAGCTAGTTTTCAACCACTACGGTGTCTCCCCAAGCAAAAGTTGGAGGGTTCAAGCTGTGAAAAACCGATTCCTTTCGATTACTAGTCTTTTCGAAAGCTAGCTTATAGCACTTTTCCTTTCCCACTTACTAAGACTCCGTCATTTGGTCTAACTACCTTTCTGTCGTCTTTTCCTATCCATCTGTCGGAGCTTGTTTCAAGTGCCCTCCATGATGATATCCTGCACCAATCCCCTCACCAACAACCTCATTCCTCTGCTTTGACGATCCGACCCTCTACCCCTGATCTGGCTGATGGTCATCTGCATCTCGTGATGCTCTCTCTCTCTCTCTGTCCCTTAGCCTGGGTACCATGCATCTGTCCAGCCTACTAAGTCAGTGGAGTTGGTGGCCGTAGCCATGACGGTCTGAGATTGACCTGCACCCAGCCTCCTTTTAAGCTGCTAGAACTGGTCTATCATCTCTTATCTAAGCATTGCCAACTCTTTCTGTTGAGTATTTACCCTTTCTGTCAAAGTTATGAAGGTCGACCTTCTGTCTGCTTTTTTGTTTACTCTCGGATGACCTCGACTTCAACTCCCATTAGGAGGACAATCCCGACTAGTTCCTGCTCTAGACTGTGCCGGTTGGTTTGACATGAAACCTCCCTCTAGAGCATTCTTCACAGGGTCTATATTGCAAGAAGAACAAAATCAATAATAAACATCTCAACATGCATTGCGGACAAGATTTATTAATCATCTAATCCTTTCGCAATCTAAATCTTTATTCTCCTAAAGAGGATCCTTAAATGCAAGCAGCTATCTAAGGCATTCATACCTACCCCAATCTATTCTATTTGAGTTTTAGGTCCTCTCTTGCATCATGTTCATCTTTAATCTAAGTGCGATTTGCTCTGATACCAACTGTCACACCCCGGTCCCAAAAATAGCATAATTGAATATCATTTCTAAATCCAGGGGTGAAATTTCTCAAGATCTATCGTATTAGAGATGAAACATAACACAAAAGCGACACAAAACACAAATAAAGGGAAAAATATATACAATACAATCTAGTAAAAAGTCAAGTACAATCCTTTAAATTTAAGCAGAAATACAACATAATTCTCAAAATCACTCAGCCACATCTATCCCTATGCCAGTTCTAATGCCCTCCATGAGCGGCATTTTTCGAAAAAAATAAACGATAATAGAATGAGTCACAGCAACTCGATAAGTAAAATAGATATAGCTAACGCATGTGATAAAATACGTTTCACATCACAACACATCAAAATTTGTTTGGTTTGATGGATCACAGCAGCAATCTAAGGAGATACATCTCATCTCTTCCATGCTGCTCAATTAACTCCATTATCTGACCACTGTCAGATCAACAATATAGATCATTACTAATTGGTTTGGCGGATTACAGCATCGGCCTAAAGAGATACCTCACATCCCTCACATGTTGATCATTAGACCTCATGATCTAGCTATCATTACATCATATCAACCTCTTAGATCAATCCTGACTAGTTTAATAGACCCCAACATCAAATCTAGGGAGTTAAATAACATCCCTTCATAGTTGTCCACTTAAACTTTATGCTCTGGTCATTATTTGGATAATCCGACCCTTCTATTAGATCTAAAACGTCTAAAAATATCGAAATCGAATCAACTCCATTATTTGACCACTATCATATCAACAACATAGATCATTACTAACTGGTTTGGCAGATTACAGCATCAAGCCAGGAAGATACCTCACATCCCTCACATGTTGATCATCAAACCTCATGATCTGGCCATCATCACATCATATCAACCTCTCAGATCAATCTTGACTAGTTTAGTAGACCCCAACATCAAATCTAGGGAGTTAAATAATATCCCTTCACAGGTGAAGTTATCCACTCAAACCTCATGATCTGTCGTCCATTTGCACACCAGACCGGCAACCAAAAACCAGCGTCAGCAGAACCTGTCTGGGCTACTGGCACTGTGCTAGCATGCCTAGGCTCACCATCTGAGCTTAAGCTCATTTCCACTACGTCGGACACTGTCACTGCTTGCAATCCCACCACCACCTGGGCTCGCAAGCATTGGTCTAGGGCCTGGCGCTTGTGCTAGGCTCAGCCAACAGCCAACCCATAACATTTTCCAAGCAGTAAACGAATTCCAAGGACTTTCGTCCCGATTTGATTTGTCGAATTTTTATAAAAATCTGATTTTTCTAATGCTTTTTACAAAATTCCAACTTTGAAATTTACATTTTAAAAATGACAATGACATTTCTTGATCATTTAGTGTGGTCCATGTGCAATCTATGGTCCGAAATTCTATATTTAATAATTTTTTGATTTTTCACAATTCATCAAATTTAACTAACCAAATGAAATCATTTTAAACCCCAAATTTCTATTTTAGGATAAAATCCTTATTTTGAACACATCCAAGGGTTCAAATCTTAAAAAACATATACACAACAACATTTCATTTTTCTCACTCACCGTTTATCATGAGACGATATGTGAACAATGTCATGCACAACGTCCTATCTTTATATATATATATATATAGGAAAATGATTCAATGTAGCTGGAGTTGTCACCGTGTGATGCGGCGGGTGAGATCTCGGCCCTTCGTGGGAGCTTCGAGTGCGGCAGGGAGGGAGAGTGGGCCGATTCCTCCAAGTCCCATCCACAACCACAAAGGAACTGTCAAACCTACTACTCTAGCAAAGGAGAAGTTTTTGAAGTAAGTCATATTCGTTCCACTTGTTCATTTTCGTCGTTGTCGCTATTTTTTTCTAAAAGTTGTATTAAATTCACAATAATCCTATGTGTTTTTTGTTATTACTTGAAGTGAGATAGCTGTTTAAGCTTCTGTCGATTGGAAATATTTGAATCGCACAACAACTATTTGATTAAATGTCTACTGGATTTAATTTAGTTAAATTAAATAATTCTTCTTTTATTTAATTCATATCCGTTGATTTTATTATTGTAGTTCTCAATTATAGATGGATTTGTGATTAGTAAAATAAATCCAACTTTATAAACTAAATGGTTATTCATCTGAATTTTTACACTGTGTATCATGTTTTGTAGTGATTAGCATATTTACTCAAGGGCGGTGTTATTATCTATTTTGACACAAGTTGTTTTAAGTTCATGGATTTACATATAAGTATTATGAATATAAATAATAGGGATGAGGCAGTTTTCCCTGATCCAAATGGACGGAGTGTCGAAATAGGCAGTATAGAAGTTGATAATATGGATGCACGGGGCAATGCTGTACAAAATTCATTGATAGAAATAGATGAATTCTGTCCCAAAGCTCTTATTGATCTAACACCAAAGATTGGCCAACAATTTGATAGTGAGAAAGATGCTTATCAGTTCTACAATGGTTATGCAAAACCATGTGGGTTTAATATTAGAAAGAACTATGTAAGAAAGTTGGTCAATAGAGACATATGTTGTCAGGTTTATAAATGGTCTAAAGAGGGATAAAGAAGGCCAAATTTACTAAAGTAGATTGCCCACTGGCTGGCTCAAATCATCCAAATAAAGCTTCAAATGTGGAATCCACAGAAAAAATAAGCGAATGTATAAAGATAGATGTCTCACCAGATGTAATTGCATGACATTACTTTGTTATAATACTTTTAGAGTCAATGAAAAGTCAATCCTTAATTTAGTTTCAACCTACAAGTGGATGGAGAAGAACATCTGACATCATTTTTTTGGATTGATGATGCAACCAAAATTGATTATGGGGCATTTGATGATGTTGTGTGTTTTGACACTAAATATAAGACAAATGAATATGATATGTCATTTAGACCATTTGTTAGCGTTAACCATCATAAACAATCAATATTACTTAGGACGGGACTGCTTTTTGGTGAGGCCACAACTGATTTTAAATGGTTATTCAAAGCATGGCTTGATATGATGGAAGGTGTAGCTCCTAAAGTAATAGTGACTGACCAAGATGTTGCTATCTCAGTGGCAGTAAGAGGTGTATTCCCTCAAACCCACCATGTCTCTTGCATATGACACTTGAATAAAAAATTCAATGAAAATAACAATCCAACGTTTCACAAGACTTGGTCCAATTGCATATACAAAATTGAGACATTAGATGAATTTGAAAAAGCATGGGCTAATATGATTAGTACTTGTGGCTTGCGTGATTACTTATGGCTGCAACAACTGTGTAATATTAGAAATGCATGGGTGTCTGCTTATGTTAGATGTCATTTTTTAACTGGCATAACAACTACAAGGAGATTTGAGAGCATGCACTCACTATTTGATAAATATGTGCATCGCAGCACAAAATTGTTGGAATTTACTTATACATATGAACAGGCTGCTAAAGAGAGCCGTTGAGCAGAAATAAATGTTGACTGTAAAACAACATATGGCATGTCAATTATGAAAACATAGCACACTAATGAATATGAAATGACAAAAGTATATACAAAGGAGATTTTTTTGGAATTCCAGAAAAAGGTTGAGCAATGCCAATATTATATTGCATAGATTAGTATGTCAAATGGCCATATAGATCAATATGTTGTTCATAGATATTTAAGTGGTGATCCTGAAAAGGTTAGAAGAGTTGAATGGGACAATAAAAGTAGAGTGGCCATATGTTCATGCAAAAAGTGGGAGTTTTCAGAATAATATGTACATATATTCTTACAGTATTTCGTATACGAGGGATCTTTAGTATGCCTAAAAAACTAATATTGAGGAGGTAGACCCAAAGACCTAAGGAAAATATTATACAGCAAAAATGTGTCACAACATCGAGTGTTGAAAATTCAAAGATTATACGGTACCACAACTTGATGCAAGAATGTGGTAAAATTGTTCGTGATGGGACCAGGGATTTGGCTCTTTATGAAATTATTTTTGAAGGCTTAAAAAAGATTCAAAAATTAATAAAAGAATATAAAAGAGAACATGTCTTCGATGCACATGATGATGCTGAAGGGAGTGGTGTCAATTTCAATAACAAAAGTGTGGGGATTGTACATCAGCCTATATTAATATTACTCTCAAATAATGAAATGGCAACCCCACCAGTTAATGCCCCAATTAATAAGGTACATAGCCACAACTCCCAACCAAATGCAATATTGGATTCACATAGCGTGAAAACAAAAGGTCGCACTAGTAAGAGATTCAAGTCAACAATTAAGGTAACTAGGAGAACTGGGGCTGGTAGGCTGTGTCGCAGTTACAAGAAAATTATTATTGGGCACGATAGGAGAAATTGTCCATCGATCAGAACCTCCAATCCTGTGCCTGATTCATCCCACGGTAATCTTCACTAGAAAGTTACTTTATATTTACCTTTTATTATATTAAAGTTTCGTACATATGTTTAGGCTGTTATGTTGATGACATACTAACGGAATCCTCATCCAATAAAAAAACTAACTAACCGAGTAGCAGAGTGTATCCCATGTGCTAATTTAGTTCAGAATATTAAGAACGCGCTAATGGAGTAGCACAGTGCATCACATCTGCTAATTTTGATTCAAAATATGAAGCACGCGCTAACAATTAATAGGCCACATGATTAAATTAAAGTCATCACACTATGAGATGAAAACAAGCAAGGCGATGTTGTTGATGCTACTATCATTTTGTATCAATCCAAACAAGTAGGTCCCATCTACACCAATAAGATAAGTAGTTAGGCATGTGGATCATGATCAATCCCAAACACGTCAACAATATATAAGTCATCAAAGGGCACATGGTTGTTTTTGTTTGTAATAGCTTGAAAATCTAATTGCTGAAAGAAGCATACTTATAAATCATGCATGACCACTTTTTGTCCATGCTAATGTCGACAAGGTGCTCATGGAAGAAAATATGTGAATATTGGATTTTTGAATTTTCAAATCAATTCATGTTGCCAACAGCCCCACATGGTTTTTAGATTGATGGGTCCCATGCAAATATAAATGAGTAGACCCAATTAAGAATTGAATAGCATATATTAGTCTTGGATCAAACTAACAAAATAGTGAATTACACTTGACTTGCTTTACTTACATCAAGAATTGGACAACATATATTTCAGAGTTCATTCTCTACTTTTTTCACTTGGGCTCATATTGAAAAGAATTGCACCTGTGCTCTTATACATTATTATGTTAAGAAAATATTATGCTTGAGCTTTGTCACTTAGCATTATGCTTGATTTATCAAGTTATAATATTATCCATTTGAGAAATTTTCTGGATGGACTTTTCTCGAAGCAATTTGGAATGCAACGAGCAAGCTCTACGATCGTGTTAAATTGATTATCTTATGATCTATTTTACTATCTTTTGTATCATGGTCATGATGGAATAGTCATCTTATATGACCCACCCAATTTGATTACTTTCATTCGCTTCGTCTGTTGGCTGCCCCAATCATGTTAGAAGGCTCACTTCATACTCCACTTTATTTCTTAGCCTCATGGTCATTTTAGAGTGATCGTCTTATGCTTTGCTTTGCTATGACTTGCTTAATAGTGATGATGATCAATTATCTCATAAGCAACTCTATTCACTTTGCTCATTCAATTGTGCAATCATGATAAACTTCCTATTTTATATGATTCGCTTTGCTTCTATTATCTGCGTCATCAGTTTATCTTCCAGTTATATCGATATTGTTCATTTCATAATCAATTCCATCAGCTCATCACTCAATCATGTTTATTTTACTTATTTAAAGCTCAATTCAGTCGATTCATATCCCAATCACGCCAATTTTGCTCATTTCATGCTTAACTCCACCGGTTCATATCCCGATCATACTGGTTTTGCTCACTTCATGCTCGACTCCATCAGCCCATCTCTCAATCATGTCGATTTTGCTAATTTCATGCTCAACTCTATCAGTCCATCTCCCGGTCATGTTGATTTGCTCATTTCATACTCAATTCCATTGGTTCATATTCCGATCATGTCGGTTTTTCTCATTCCATGCTTGGTTTTGTCGATTCATCTTCCAATCATGCCAATTTTGCTCATTTCATGCTCAGCTCAACCGGAACATATGCCGATCACATTGATTTTCCTCATTTCACAATTGGTCTTGCCGGTCCATCTCCCAGTCAAGCCAATTTTACTCATTTCATGCTAGGCTTCACCAGTTCATCTCCCAATCATATTGGTTTTGCTCATTTCATGCTCGACTCCACCGGTTCATCTCCCGATCACACTGATTTTGCTCATTTAATGCCCGACTCTGCTAGTTCATATCCCAATCACATTGGTTTTACTTATTTTGTGATCGCTCTCACCGATTCATCTCTTGGTCACACCAATTTTGCCCATTCCATGCTAGGCTTCATCAATTCATACCCCAATCACATCGGTTTTGCTCATTTTCTGATTAGTCTAGCCAATTCATCTCCTGATCATGCAGGTTTTGCTCATTTCATGCTCGACTCCGCCAATTTATCTCCTAGTCATGTCAGTTTTTCTCATTTCATGCTCGGCTACGCTGGTTTTGCTCATTTTGTAATCGATCTTATTGGTTCATCTTCCAATCATGCCAATTTTGCCCATTTCACAATCAATCTTGCTAGTTTATTTCCCGATCATGCCAATTTTGCCCATTTTCACAATTGGCCTTGTTGATTTGTCTCTTGATCATGCCGGTTTTGCTCATTTCACAATTAGTCTTGCTAGTTTATCTTCTAGTCATGCTTGTTTTGCTCGTGTTGTAATTGGTCTTGCCAATTTGTCTTTCGATCATGTTGGGTTTGTTAATTTTACAACTAGTCTTATCGATTTATCTTTCAATCATGCTAGTTTTGCTTATTTCATAATCAGTCTTTCCGATTTATGTTCCAGTCATGTTAGTTTTGCTCTTTCACAAGATCTTATAGATTTATCTTCCAGTCATGTCAATTTTGCTCATTTCATAAGCGGTCTTGCCAATTTGTCTCCCGGCCATATCAATTTTGCTCATTTCACAATCAATCTTGTTGGTTTGTCTCTTGGTATTTCATGATTTGCCCTGTTCACTTGCTTTATAGTTATGCTTTTTGGTTAATCTCATGACCCATGGTTTACATCCCAATTTATTCTATGGTCATGTTTAGTCTGACAAGCCTCGCGATTTGCACCGATAGTCGTGCCTAGTCTGTCAAAACTCACGTCCTACATCCATAGTTGTGTCTAGTCTACCAAGACTCGTAGTCTATACCTCTATTCATTTCATAGTCATGTTTAATCTACCAAGATTCACATCCTACATCCATAGTTATGCTTGATCTATTGCGAGTCACAGTCTGCATCCCATTTCATTCTGCGTTCGTGCTTGATTTGCCAAAACTCACAATTCGCACCTGTAGTCGTGCTTAATCTTGCAAGACTCATAGTCTGCATCTTAGTTTATTTCACAGTCATGCCTAGTTTGCCAAGACTCATAATTCACTCTTATAGATGTGTTTGATTTACCACGACTCACATCCCACACTCGTTGTCACGTCAGATCTACCAAGATTCATGATTTACGCATTCTCTTGTTCTGTGATCATGCTTAATCTACCAAGATTCGTGATTTGCATTTATTTTGTTAATTCTTTGTTAAATTGCTTTAGCATAGTGCATTTTCCCTTTTAATCAAGAGTTTTCTCTTCAAAGATGTAAAATTCAGGATATCAAATAACTATACTTTCTGATGTAATGGACAAAAGGATGAATGAAATTATTTATTTCTTTTATTTATTTCTCTTTTATGTACTTTGATATTTTTATTAATCGAGAGCAAAAGCACACTTTTTGTCTATCTACAATAGGCCAATATTTAATGAATGATGAAAATAAATATGACATATATACAAGCATAAATAGAAGAAGTGCAATAAGTAAACAAAATCATATTAGGCATTTAATGTCACACTACAATAGATTTAAACATCATCGCAAGATTCATGTAATTGACCATAATTAGTTGAATTCAGGCTTCATTGATGATTATGGTGACAGCAATGGTAGTGAGCTGATAATCATAGAAAAAAGGAAGAGGTGAAGAGGTACATATGAAAAAGCAATAGATTAAGAATATGCTGCTAAAGCTCATAATGTTGAAAACTGAAAGAGAGCCAAATGTTTGCCTTTCCAATGAATGCAGTGCTGATTGTTGGCATTTTGGTGCCACAATAATTAATAACAGAAATGTTGCTTCAATGGTGATACCATAGGAACACTGAATTGGTAGTTGTTGAAATCTCTTTTCTAAAGAAGGTTAAGTCAGTGCTACATGATTGCTAAAAAATCAAACAAAAAACATGTGTAATAAAATGTATAAATCTCATATGCAATCTAGTAGAAAGAGGTTCTGAAATAGAACATCAAATAGGTTTATCTAACAAAAAAAAAAGAAATGTTTTTTATTATTAGGATTTTATTTGAAAGATGGATTTTGGAAATTTTTGCCTGCATACATCAAAAAAAAGTGACCTTAGACATATTTTTACCTTCCACAATACAGAGCTATATCTTTTGCATGTGCCCGAGCTTCTCGCTTGTCTACATCACACAAAAATAGGAAATGACACATCTCAATAGGAGACCAGAACTAAGAAAAAAATGTATCTGCATTAACAATTTTGGAGGCAATGGAGTACATTTACAAGACTTAAGCAACCAGGCAAAACTTTCAAGAATCCGATAAATATTCAACCATAAGGATACTCAAGGAGTCTACATGGGAAAAATTGAGGTTACAAGGACATAAGTTCTTTTTTATTTATTGTGAAGGACTAAAAATTATATATTAATATGCCCGGTCTGAATCAGCCTCTGTGTTCTACTCCCCATAACTCTTCCTCAGCCAGGTTTAGGCATAATGGCAGAGTAGACACGAGTATCAGTACTGAAACAACCAATCAAAGGGTGCTGCAACAAACATGGCCTCAGCACAATAAGAAATCTAACCCTCAACACAAGACAACAGCAAGGAAAACCCTCTCAAGCCCCCAGTTGACACCCCAAATGAGTAAAAGGCATTTTTGTGCAAGGCATCTGAATTAAGCACCTCTACCATGCCCACAAGCCCTCAAGAAAAGGATTATGCCACACAGGTTGCCCACGAGATGGCACTCCTCTAGTCACTTTCAATGATCCCAGGCAAGGTTTCAGGTCAAGAACCTTCTCAACTGCTTGAATAATGCCAAAACTATGTGAAATTGGAAAATTGAGTGCAGATAGATGCTGAAAATCTGACCAGAATTCCCCATCACCAGTTCACAACAAAAGCCTCACTCCCACAGGGCCTGGATTTACCAGAGGAAAATGTATCAAATGAACCTCTGAAAACTGGAACAGGATGCTTCCAGTGAAAAGAATGTCTCAGCACTTATCATGCAACACATATGACACAGAAAAGGGTAAACAAAAAAAACAGATGAATGTAGTGCTTCTTAGGTAAGGAGGGGCAGAATCAGTTGCACATGACCTTACTAAGGTGGGGCTGTTTCTCTGTAGTGATGTAGGACTTCTTAGATAGAGCCTCAGGTTGGGCTTTCCTGTGGACTTGTCTCTCCTCTAGCCTGGTGGACTTGCAGGATTTCCTGTACTGAGGGCAAGGATACCCATGCTGTACTATATTTTGCTGTGTGCATTTCTTCTCTGATCTCCAAATAAATTTATATCTTTGTTCAATAAATACAACAGCCAGTCCAGGACTCTCCAGCACAAAAAATTGATTTTTTTTAAAAAAAAGAAAGATCTACTCAATCATATTCCTGATTATAAAAGACTGCGAAATTCAGCAATTTGCCCAGCCAGCAAAGAGTATGCACTGGATGAGACATGCATTCTTCAATCCAAGGTGTTCATCTTATGGGTGACAACAAGGATGGCAGATGCAACAAAACTATCAACCATAAAATGAATATGCGTGATTGAACACAGTAGAAAATGCTCAGTGCACTAATTCTCCATTAACTAACAAATGATAATGTTACCAATCATCTGACAAAGTAGACAAGCGCATAATCGCACAGACACAACACAAAGATCACCAGAACATGAATGCACAACTATCCCAGTTAAATTTTAAAAAAGGTGGATTTCTCCATCAAGCTTTTCCTCTTTTCTGTAACAATTTCATCCAAGAACCAAATATGTCTCACTATTCAAGCCCAAAATTGTGAGTCACTTCCATATCATCTACAATACCTTTAGCTAGCATTAGATTAGAGAGAGGAAGAATTTTCAGATGTGAAGAAAAACAACCCAAGAAGACAAAAAGTGAACTGGTGCAGATGGTTAAAAGTCAATTCCAGAATGCTCATACCAGTTGTAATATTGTTCCAGTCATCTACTTTAACCCAGTCCTGTTTTCCTGATTCAATCTGCACAGCATTATAGCATATCTTAGTTGTTATAGAGAACTTCATTCTCAGGGAAGTAAACAGAATGGGCACACCTGCCAACTACAGTTTGCCAATAGAAACTTTATCTTACATGCATCTATAAATTCACAAACATGTCCAGTGCCTACAAATCATGGGTAATCTGCATTTCTTCCTTCCGAAAAGGCAGGAAAATGCATCAAATCCATCAGAAATGAAGGGAAGGGTGTCGTTTGAAGATGCATTGCATCCTTTGGGGTGCAGTTTGTTTGGAAAGTGAGTTAGAAGAAAAGGCAAGGGACACATAGTGCCAGTTCCATTTTCACACCACTTCACATGCACAAAAAGGAAAACTTGAACCCTAGCCCCATCCCCATCAATGTTGACTTTTGTAAGGATAATTACCTTCTCAAGAGTGTAGTCCTGCATCTTTTCACAGAGGCCGTCCAGCAGTTCAACAACTCTCAGCTCACTTACTCTATACGCAGAAAAACAATTGGCATCAAACATGACCTACTTGCACACCAACAGATAACTAAAGTGAATTTAACTCAATGAAACTACATCTGCAGGTTTTTGAATCCTATGAGTTCCAATATATGTTATGTCAAGCAATAACATGCATCCAGAAGAAGCATTGTATGGTAGACAAAAATTGATGGGAAACATTTGAAAATCAACAGGAAATGAATTTACAAATGCAGGTGAAATTGTGCTGGAGATCATGATGTATCACATCTTATCTGCACATATTTTAGGCATGTGTAGAGATTATTGATTTTTTCATTCTTGATTTCAAATATCCAAATTAAGGACATTTTTGAATTTATATTTTAGGGATTATTTTTTATTTTTTATGATTTTACAATTTTGGAAACTTTTTTCCTCCATAAATAGAGAGATTGTAGTAGGGTTGAGACCATTCAGTTCACTGATTATTGAATATAAAGACCTGTTTGGCCATTCTGTAATTTTAGCTGTTGAGAAAAGCACTTTTAGCAGTAAAGCTTTCACAACAAGTGTTGTCAGCAAAAAGTCATTTAATGTTTGGACTTTTTATCTAAAAAATGACTTTTGCTTTATTTACAAGCTTAACCATGAAATGCTAATAGTGCTTTTGACTGTGTAAATTACCAAAAGAACATGCAGAAGTCTTTATAAATACATATTGTTGGGCAAACAATTGCAAGGAATTTCAAAGCATGCACATTATTGAGGTCATCCTGACCATTAGTTGGTGATTCCTCTGTTTCAATCTGTCAGAAAGCATTTTTCATTTGGTGAGATGAGAGGATGCTCAGAAGCTTAAACGATTCTTTAGCATTAATTAGAATCATGTGACACAAGGATAATTTGAGCCCTGGATCTTTAAATCAAGCACAAGGGTGTCAATCACAGGTTATCCAAGAAGTGAATATGGCTCTTCTGAGGAAATGGCTTTGGAGATTTGGAACTGAACCAGCTATGTTGTGGCATAAGCTAATTTCCAATAAATGGTTTACAAGGACTCATTTTCAAAGAAAGTGAGTCCATAGAAAGGTTCCAGCATTTGGACAGAAATGCTCATGCTGTTGAGAGATACAGCCCCATGATATATTTCCAGCCAGGGGAGGGCTCAAAAATACAGGTTTGTTTGGGCAGCTACTGTGGGAAATTTGTGGATGATGTTAAAATGTTTATGGCCTAGTTTTCGTGTGAAGTAAAAGAAATAGTTCAAGATCATGTTGAAAAACCTGGAGAAAACAGAACAGTAAATAGATGAATTTGTAAGTTCAATAAACATGATTCCCCTTGTATTTTGACATTAACAAGTTCAATCAAGGAAGTCACTCTTGCATTTGCCACAATAGTGATGAGCTTTGGCACTCGTGTTGGTTGGCTTCAATATGAACCATTGGCTTGAAACAACTGCTTGTGTCTTTAATAATATTTCCTTATCCTGACATGCAATTCTTGATTAAGTAAAAAGGCATAGTTTTGGGATGAGATTCTTGGATTTTTAGGGATGAACCATTGGGATGTTGTGATGTAATATCCATTTTGGATCTTGAATTCAGATTATTTCTTTTACAGTGCTTATTCCTCATTTTCTTTTTTAAAAAAAAAAAAGTTGTACAAAACCTAGTCATACTCATAAACTAATTACCCCAGCAACCAGGGATTGGTAGGCTCAAATTTCCAGCCCTTACCTGTAATCAATAACTTTTCCTTCACGCTGCCCTTTCGAATTCAAACGATTTCGCAAATCCAAATGGTTTCTTGGTTTCTCCTAAACAATATTATATGTAATTATCAACATATAGTAATACTCACTTACACTGAAACAAAAATAAGACAGAAAGAAAGCATTGGAATATAGCAAGGGCATAGAGGAAGTTAGTGAAGAACACAGAATAACTTACCATGTTAGCCATGTAAGTTAATGAAAATAAAAATACCACCAAAGGAAAAAGAGCTCGATTTTTGCTCCAGTTGTTTATTGTCTAATTTCTTACACTATAACATATCTAAACTGTGCATAAAACATACAATCTTAGTTTTTAAATTTCAATTTTGATGTGCCACTAATGTAGATGAGAGAAGCGAGATGATACTTGAAATTCTTATAAAAGCAAAATCAAATCAAAATCATTACATAATCAGCAGTATTGACTGCTCCCAGCTCAAAGGAATTGGCATCATAAATCCTGTTCCCTGAGCCATTGACAACTTTAGAACCTACTTCATGAAACAAAAGATTGTACCTACATTTGCTAAGACTGTCCCTACGTTTGCTAAGCGAACAACTCCCTACTTTCATACTTCTTTGGCTCAACATTTCTAGTCTACCACAGGAAGCATGATAACCCAAACCATTTCCACATCAAACTCCACCAAGACAGGTAACCAAATTGCCAAAGCTAGTGCAATTAGGCAAGTATACAAGATATGAGGCTGAACCAGTGACAATTCCTCCTACTCAGACCTGTTTTTTCTGTATTTATTGCTTTCTTGTGGTTACTCTAACTTCCAAGTTGAGTCAACCCCCAGTTTAGCCTCCCCTGGGCAGGTGGTTTAAATGCCAATTCTGGAGTGGGGTCATGCTGGGACTTAGATTGGGATGACTTGTTCAGAGATGATGGCGAGAACAGGCACAATTTCAGTGCATAATTTAATTGCAGTCTCTACCAAAACTAAATCAGCAAAGCATCAAACAGTATGTACAACCATAAGCAGATATAATCCATTACAACAATTTGGTGATATTCCAATGTGATATGAAAAGTATAGAACACAAATATTTTGAATTATCTACTTGCCATCCACCCTTCATGAAAACATGATTCGAAGTCAATATATCAAAAATAAACTAATTGCAAACTACTACATTAATTAACTAAATATCATAAAATACGCTAGTTATGACATATACTATGCTTGTCAGGACAACAAAACATTGGTATCTTTCAGCATCATGCAACATCATGTGCTCCATGACAGCTTAACAGTAAAAAGGAGGCAAACAAAAGTAAAGGAGTAAAAACAAGGAAAGAGCTTTTACATTTGAAAGTCCAATCCCAATCTCCTCCTGCAAATTGTTCACGTAAGCAGTCAGACACCAAAATCATAAATCAAAATAATAGCTCCAACGATGCAAAAATAAAATAAAAACTATTTCAAAGATGATTCCTTTAAAACGATATTCCAATCAAATTGAGACACTTCTCTCTGAAGGGTCATCTTTACCGCATGATCAGACACAACCAGCTGCAGAATGGTAGTCATTTGCAGAATCAAATATCAAAAATTCCCTCTTGTGATGAAAGCAATGGCTTTCACACATGGACAATGCTCTAACTGGCAATTACATCGCATTGGAGCTGCAGAGAAAGCGGAAAAGGAAGGATGGCAGCTCCGAGGAGTTAATCCCGACGAAATCCGCAACCCCAATAAAACAACTATTCAGAAAGATCTGTAGTAGCTAATTGCAAGCTAGGACCGTGGTTTGGCAGAGTCCTTAGCTGGGATCAGACGAATCTATGGAGGAAAACAGGAGGTGAAGATGGGATTACCGCGACGGCATTGCAAGCTGCGCATTTATCTTCAATGCAGAAGACTGGAACTAAAATGGGGAAAATCAACAGGCCCCAAATGAGAAACGCAGAGCAAATTCTTCTCTTTTTCTCCATGTTTTTTCTCTTCTCGCTTCCTTCCTCTCTCCCTCGTATATGAAAGAGCCGTGCTACGTGAGAGTTCGCCACCATTTATCAAGTGAATACTACTGCGAATCAAAGATTGCCACGTATGTAGTCTGACTGGTCATGAATAGGTGGCAAAAAACCATTGGTCGTCGCACCAGGAAAAGCTTCGACGTGCGGATTGGTGGGCTCCAACAAACGGTTAAGCTGGATATAAAAGCCGGGCCAACGTCATATTTATATATTGAAAATCTAAAACCTTTAATGTTTGGTAACGAGGAAAAAAGTGTGTAAAACGTTTTTATGTATTTTTTAATCTTTCTATATATTCATCTTAAAATGTTATAAATTATTTTATAATTTTAAATTTTAAAAATAATACAAAGAAGTCATCGACCGTTTGAAATTCCGGTAGCACCGTCGGTAAGAGGCGTCACACAACTTTGGCATCTCGAACTCCATAAAGCCATGTGGCGGCCACCAACTAGAGATTGATCAGGGTAGCATGTCTAGGGTATTGCCCCGAGTTGCATATAAACCGCGTCCGTTTGTTTACCTGAGGATAAATGGATCAGAGCCACCGTGCTCATTTTTAGTTCATATATGACGGCTTAGGAGTGTGTAACTTGGGACGGGTTAACTCGAGCATCTTAACCTTATTTTTTAAATTTCATTATTAAAATCTTTGGGTTGAGTTTTATATTATATATTATTTTTGAGTCAAATTTTTTTATAATTTACTTTTATTTTGAGCAAAGTTTTAAATTATCAATGGCCTAATCAATCAAACTAGTATGTAAATTAAAAATTAATATCAAAATATCTCTAAAGAATATATGAGATAAAGTAGAGAAATCAAATGTCATGTTATCAATTTAGAACTTTATAAATATTGAAAAAATATATCAAATTTGCATAGAAAATTTATTAAAAAACTAAATTTGAAAAGTAATTTTTACATGAATAATATTTAAAAGTATTAAAGATAGACATAAAGACATATTAATGCAATAAACTTAAAAAAATCATATCTGGGCATAAATTTTGTTTACCAAAAGTATATATATTAAGGAATATATATATATAGTAAATTTTAATTGGTTTCGAGTTTTTTCAAATTTGATTTCATTAAATCCTATCCCTAACCCTATTTAAGATCAAGTCGGCTTAAACTTAACTTGAAAATTTTGAGTTTTTTAAACCCCAACCTTAATATAGTTTTTTCAAGTCAAGTTAGGGTTAAACTCGACACAAGTTAGGGTTAAACTAAGCATAAGTTACTCTCTGATATATGGCTAATTGTAAAGAAGGAGAATTTACAAATTAGTCCGTTGGGTTTTTCACATTTGCAATTTAGTCCACAACTATCAATTTGCAAATAGGCCCTTACTAAAATATTTAGCATATTTACATCACAATCATTAATAGCGCTATTTTTTGGTAGAATCAATTCATATTTTTCTAAATGATAGAAAAGCCTCTAGCATGATTAAAAAGAGGGCTTAGAGAAATAGTTTCTAGTTAATGTCAATAAATGCATCTTTTAGAGTTGGTTAAATAAAGGAGAGAGTTATCCTAAGGGTGTGTTTGGTAATGAGAAAAAATATATATATAAAAGGTCTCTACCCTTTTTGCACTACTCCTTTATACCTTTTGATGTAATTTAAAATCTAAATTACCTAACAACTCTATTTTTTTAATTATTACCTATATTTTTAATTATTATTTTTTATCTTATCAAAAAAAGGCTACTTACTCTATCTTTATTTATTTTATTTTTAAGTATTACGCCATATTATATAATATTATTTCCTTCACGTTTCTTGCACTTTTTTCATACAAGCCTAAAAACGTTGATGCTTTATGAGCCAAAATATTAATTAGCCACCAAATAACATTGTTTATAGGCTGTGTGGCACATGCGAAATGAAAAAATGACAAAAGAAGGACATAATTGCAATTTGGAGCATGGAAGGGAACTCAGGATTCAAGAGTACCATTACTAGAATAGTAGGGAATGAGACGAGGAAATTAAAGTTAAATTGCCAAGTACAAGGGGCATTGAGGAGTGCTATGGTTAAGCATGATCTAGATGAAGATTAAAGCAGTAAAGAGGGTAAGGTGAAGGCCAAAATGAACTTGAATAAGGATAGTGTGAAAATGCCTTAAGGACCTGATAACCATGGCCCTAATTGCATAAAAAATATTCCTCTTTTTAACATGAGTTTATGGTGTTTGACTTGTTTTTTAACACTCATTCAGTGTGTATTTTATCAGTTTAAGTGGTATACTTATTGCTAAGCATACACTTGTAACAACCTAAATAATAAGTAATCTTAGATTCTAGTATTAAATATGACAAACCATATATTCATAGTGAATTTTTTTTAAAAAAAAAATCCTAATACTACATATACAAATGTAATGATTGAAAGACATTTATAAATATCCTAGTAAGACATTTCGTGTGAATAAAACAAGGGAACAAATTGTAAGTTTTCAAAAATAGACATCAATCAAAATACTACGTATTCTCCATAGTATCGTAAATAACAGATTAGTACTTATCTGGTTACCCATGTAAATAACTTATCAATAAGATTTGTAAGCCTTCTGCATGTGCCGTAAAGTCATTTTTTCTTCACAAATACTACATGGCTGTGTTTCCCACAAATGTTATTGAAAAACCCCTTCATACCAAAAGAACTAACTCATGTCTGCATCCTTTGTCTATTACTTGTAAGGACCACTGTAAATTTTTTTCAAATTTCCCTAGGATATTCCCATATTAATGGGGACTATTACCAGAATTTTACTTAACATCCATCTTCATTTCCCTCTTGAACAACAAATCTTGGTCGTATTCTTTACACAAAATGTTACCCTAATAAATTATTCAAACAAAAAGCATAAATAATTGAAATTAAAAACACAAGATCTAGTAAATCATGTATAATCTTAACAGAGCCTACAGACAATGCTTTTACTACTACACAGGTATGGAAAAGTGTGCTTCACTCACCTTCAATCGGAGAAATCTTGGATTGGTGAGAGTTGCAGCACGTAGGGAATATGGAGATCTTTGAAAGCTATAGAGCTTTTGACAGATTCTAGATGAAATTCCAGATTCTCAGAGCCTTTCTTTGGGGAGGAGAGGAACAAATGCATGTTGGGGTATACGACAATAGATTTTAGGGTTTTAAGTTTATCATGGGTATTTTTCATCATTTTACTTGAGATTTTAGGGCTTTTAGATTTTTCCATCTCTTTGCCCATGATGTTCTTTAATTCAAGGGGCTTTTTTTGTAAATTATTCGTTAATGTCAAGGTTTTCTATTAAATATGATAGTTATGAGGAAAATATGCAAAAGTTGAAAACTTAAGAGAACAAAATGCAAATTACCCATATAAAATATGGACATTCTCTACTAATTTAAGGAGTGACCAAATAGATACTTTACAACTGTGTGTCAGTGTGAGTCTTATCACTATTAATCTACAAGGCTTGCTTAGTAGAGTAGATTTGGTTGTAATAAAAAGAAAATTAATATCAATAATATACGAATGATATCAGCAATAAAATGAGTAAAATTAAAACATATAAGAGATAATAATTAAAAATATATAAAGTAAGTTTACTAAAAAAGATATATGTCAAATTAACTCTTGAAAAATAAATTTTCCATGAAACTAATCTTCATGGATCTCAAATCCACTCTAACCATGAGGCCAAAATTGTAAATAGAAATTATATTACAAAGTTGAAACTTAATATTGTTACATTAGCATGCTATTCAAGGATGAAGAGTTATAGGATTTAGGGAAGTATATTTAAGCCAATAAGTTTGGATGGATTGACATAAGCAGTTAGGCCCCACAGAGAAGGTCAAAATACCGCCATCCAAATCAGCACAATGTTGACCTGTGAATAACCCCTCTAGAGAAGGTTGACTTCTTGACCAAGCGATTGAAGACGACATGCGGCTTCTGGAACGCGGACACGGGGAGAATTGCATGGGAGAGTTTGTCCCCATTGCTACCACTCCAATGCTTAAGTCTAATTTTAGCTTTACGGAGCCAAAGAATAACAAAGATTTGGCATCCTCATACCCAGATTACCTAGATCTTCTCACAGCTAAATACCTAAATTGTCGCAAGTACTCTCAGTTGCCGTGTGTGCCAGTCGTTATGGACTGCTAGTCGAAAGATTTTGAGAAATCGTCCATTAGATACCTTTTCCGCACAATTTGCAAGACTGCAAGCCGAGAGCATGCACATTACCTGCAGGCCAATATTATCAAAGATACCTGTTTGTTACCTGCGTGTGGGCCAATATTAATGCCCCTTTCATGGCTAGGGGCAACTTGCATTCAGATCCATCACCTCAATCTGAAATGTCTCAGCTTTTCCATTAAGTCCAACACTTCCCCAGACGCATTGGCTGTACACGAACCAGAACAGAGATATACGGAGCAAGAAGAAACTGAAATGACACCACTGCCCAACACGCGGCAAATTTAATCTCCAATATAGGGTATTGCAGCTAGTCCAAAATGATTGTTGCGACATGGTAACACCCATTGAACTGCTATCGGTCTTGCCCATATGCCTCACCCACAGCAATCATGGAAAATCTAAGTCGAGGAAGTAGAAAACAGCAACACAGCCATCGCCCGAAATAACAGGTATAAATCAAATCCATTGTTATCAGATTATTATGAGCTTTGCCCTCTGTAGACAATCACCATCTCTTTTTCCATCAGAAACAAGGGCGCCGACAATGCATTATCATGTTCCGCTCACCAAGGCTCTGTTTGGCGTAGGCCTAAAAATGAGTTAATCATATCCTTAGCTACATCAAATATTAGGCATACGTATTGTCAATGCATAATTTAAAATAAAAAATTTACAAGAGACGAGAGCCTTCGAAGCAAAATTATACCTCAAAAAGTGCCAGTTGCTTGTTACAGTATTGAAAAAATGTACATCAGATCAAAAAAAGGATCATAAAGCCACAAAATTGATCATTAAAAATAATTACTGCAATTCTACCAAAGAATCACATGGAAACACGAGGAAATCCTTTTAGCAACCACAACAAAAGAGAAAGCATACGTGGATCAAAATCAGGAATGTTCAATCTTTTGCTTCTTTGCTGACATACTATCTTCCTGGCGTGCACCTGGTTCACCTGTTATGTTTGCAGCAGGTTCTCTTTCATCATTCTGTCCAAATCCAAAAGTCCAGCCTGGAAAATCAGACTCTGAGAACAGAGCAGTTGGGGTTGCCTTGTAAAATTCAAGAGGGACCTGTTTTATACGCCGTCTTATCTGCATTTCAAAGTTTCAAGAGGCTTAAAGCTTAGTAAAAGCCTAAGAATTTCTTGCAAATAAGCATCGCATTCTCACAATCTCAACATTTAACATCTGAAATTTTAAATATCACTTTTGAAGCTAAAATTTTAGATAATCTGGCAAAATTAAAAAGGATAACCAAGAGTAAGCCAAAAGTCCCTAGAAATCATCACTTTCATCACCCAAGCATCATCTAGTTAGCATTGACTACATAAATCATATTCCACTATTATATCATTTACCATATGTTCAAGTTACAGTTTTCATCAAATCCTCCACCCACATCCTTTTGCCTTTAATGCCCTTAAGAACTTAAAACGAAATAATTAAGACAAGCATGCTCAAATGCTAAAATTTAGAAGGGAAAATTACAAATAAAAAGAAAATAGGAAAACCCCAGAACCAGAGCACCAGGGATCAATCAACCTCTGCCATACTGGGTATTTAAAAAAGGAAAAAGAAATAGGAAGGCAAAAAAAAAAATGCTCAAATATAAACTTGAAAAAAAAAAAAGAAAAGAAAGAGGAAGAAAAATCTGCATGCTGGCATGGTGGTAGCTGATGGTTGATGCACATGCTGTGGGTGCTGCTTGTCCACACCAAAACCCTTCCAATGGAGAAGGTTTGACCAATATTTTCAGCAAATAGAAGGCTTTAAATTTTTAATTATTACCACTTAGCGTCAACAATAATCCAAAAATATCTATTGATTCGATGTTTTTCTTAGTATATTAAAAAACTTTCCATGAAAATATCCTCCAAAAACTTCTAATTTTCAAAATCTGCAGCTCCAAAACCAACAAAATTCCATTAATGATATCATTCTATGCATATGATTTTGTACTTTCAATACCACCGAGTTCACTGGTGCAGTATTTCTAATCTTTTCAAACTTACAGTGATTTTTTACTTTTTATACAAATTAATTATGATGTCACTCCATATTTTTCAACAATTGTATGGGCATCTGCCAGCAATACAGTATCCTAGGTAACATTCTTGGACAATTTTAGAATGTTGTGTGTTATGTGACAAGGAGACAAAAATGACAAAAACAAAATAGCAAGGTTAAGGAATTTTGCCATTGGGGCACCTGACACCCACATCCACCAACAGTTCTTGCGCCAAATCAAATGGTCAAATCAAGCAAGCTTTCAAAAACTGACAGTCCAGTAGATGTTCTCAATGTTTTAACCAGAAGTCAGATGTAAACATAATCTTACCTCATCTCTAAATATTGTGGCATATGAACCAGAACTGAAGTCTTTAACTGTGATTTCAGAGTTTTTTGCTCTAACAGTCAAATCATTCTCAAGAGATGCAACAAACCTGAAAGAAAAATGAAAAAACTGACCTTCTCAAGTCAATATGTATATTTGACAAATGCCATCAAAATGAAACCATGGTAGGAAGAAACAAAATGGCATGGTATAAGAAAGTGAAAGGTTCAGCGACCTTGAAACAGCTGGGCAGTAATGATGATGCAGAGTATCTATTTCCCATAATGAACTTCCTGTAGCAAATAAAACAGCATAGTGTTTACCAATCTGAGTAGATAATTGCAGTTAATTTGCATCCTAACAATAAATAAGCAAATGGGGCAAATAAAAAAGGTGAATTTGCACCGAAAGAGGAGATAAATGCAAGAAACAGTGCATCTCCATAATGAAATTGAAGCAGCAATTAAGAAAAATTGATAAAGAAATAAACCATGATAAAAATTGCTTCAATGCAAAATAACATCAAATTATCCAACAAACAAAAAATCCAAATCAAGCCGAGATTTTCTTCAGTTGGCATCAACAAAACTCCATTGGACTTTCAAAGAATTTACACTTAAACATATAAAAAAAAAACAAAACAAAAAAGAAACAAACAAAAAATGCAGGGAAAAAACTAGAAACCATTACCATTCTTGATAAATATTACAGATACATCACTTCCACAACAAAAGATAACTGTGGCATGCCCTATTACATGAATTTATTCAGGAACATGCATGAACATATCGAAGCAATATTTTCACCTAAAGAAGGAAACCTACTCATTGCATTAGATTTTGCAGGGTCACCCTCTTCATTGTTAAAAAGATCTATGCCTGGTTTTTGTGCAAGTGCATTTGAAGCTGCATCAGGCTGCCTTGCAATCTCATCACATCCATGTTCTCCCCCTGGAGCACCCCCAGATTCTCCACCAGTTTCATCATTAGGTTGCTGCAGAAACAATAGAAAGATCATATAGTGCCTCCAGAAAAATATTAGGAATGCTTATCCATCACTAAAAGAGTGTAAAAATGACATTCATATGATATGTATGGATCGCCAAGGAACAAGCACATGGGTTACTTCTAGAAACTCTTAAACAATTAGCACAGAAAACAACATAAACCAAAAGAAGACACGGAGAAAGCAGTTGCAATCATTGAATATGCATCCTTATCTTTTCAATAAATAAGCATGTTCATTCAAATATGCAAAGTGAAAACTCGGACAGCAGCATTGACAGTGATTGCTTGCTCTGAAGACCAGATGAGAAGTTATGATGGCTGTACTATACAAAACAATCCAGACAAAAAGAAGATACTGACAAGGCAGTTGCAACAATAAATGCTCATGTTTCTGATGAATGGATAAGCATGTCTATTCAAACATGCAAAGCAGCGATAGATTGCTTTAAAGACCAGTTGAGAAGTTATGGTGATTGACCTATTGAAAACAAATTCCGATCAAAATGCAAAAGGGAACTGGCCGTGCTGCATCTTAAGGTCAACTTCGAAAGGGTGCATCTCCAAGTAAAGGAGAAAATAAACTAGATTGCTAGTAGGAACGACATTGAGCAATATTCAATGCAAGTGTCCCTATTTGTCCAACAATGAGAAAATGGAAGAGCAAGGAGGTTTTCTTTGGGTAATGGCCTTGCTATAGATGGAAGAAGATTAAAGGTCTGAGATAACTCCAAGTAACCTTCCAAACAGAGATACATAGAAGCACAGGTAAAGCATCCAACTTATCACAAGAGTGATAATGGTTCGACATCTTCAAGGTGGTTTTTATGGAGAGAAAACATATGAATGGATCTCCACAATAGAATAAGAAACAGCGCAATGGGAGAATGGCAGTGTAAGCCTTCAGCTGCACAAGTTAGGACCTAATAACTTTCCCATTCCCTCAGCTGCACAAGTTTAAGACATAGTAACTTTCCCATCCCCTCAGATGCACAAGTTAAGACCTAATCACAGAAGTTTATGCAAATTTCATAGAGTTCAACATGCTAATAATCTCTCTAGTTTTGAAGATAGTCTTGCAGATGACTGGATACTGTTTATATACCAAAAGGAATTACAAAGATCAATAAAAGGACTTCAGTAAGGTATTGAACAGAGCATTATTTCATTTATAGTAAGGAAAAGGCTGATGAAATATGCAGGGAGCATTGCACAATACTCTTAAAGATGCAGATGTACCTACTAGGATTGCATGAAGTGGTTAAAATTCTTCAACTTTTCGATTCTAAAAGGCCTAGCAAGTTTATGAACTATCACATACCCAAGCAAGTTTAGCAGTTGAACAAATGCTAAAAAATAAAAAACAACAATTGTATATTAAAATAATGATGCAATAAATACAAAACCCAAACATGATCTCTTTATCTTCAGTTGCTAGTCAAATGCTTGCTTGTAAAAATATGTCTAATGCATGATTGATTGAAGGCAGAAAAATGCATTTCAAATATATGCATGGAGACACAAGTGCAACAACCTGAACCATTATGAACACACAATAGTTCTTTACTATTACTAACATACATGTTGAATTACTCCCATGAATAGTTAACTTACCTGATGGACCAGGCAGTTAATGGATGGGTGCCGCCTAAGAAGATTGTGGATGAGAGCAATAATAACCAAAGCTCCTGAAGGAGGCACTGAAAGTGCCAATCTACTCAATTTCTTAGCAAACGCAGCAGCTAGGTAGGCAGGAAGAAGTGAAGATTTTAGACAGGAATCCAGAAGCTTCAGAACAAAACTTAGCATTAGTAAAATATTCAAATGCCCAATCTCTAGAATTAAATAAAGCATAAATTACTTGCATCCAAAATATGTCTTTGTTGCACCATAAACTGTTTGATTGGCCACATTTTATAATGATTTGAATTTTTAAAGTATTTTATTTTCAAAGTGAGATATTTTCCATGGTCATTTTTCCTCCTTTCAATTCTCTTCCCTGCCTCTCTCATGCATAAGCGTTAGCCATCACTACATTATTCTGATAAGACAACCAAACAGTTGGACCGGAAGCATAAAATATCACAATATTTAAATACACTAAAAAAATCATGATTTGAAATTTTTGCAATATTATTTTCATTTTGACAACCAAAGGCACCCTAAAATAACATATGCAAGTGTGAACCATGCCTTGATATTTATGTAAGAAAATTTAAAAAGCAAAAATTTCCTGAAACTGGCAATTTTTTTTCCTATAATGCAAAAGAAAAACAAATGACCTACCAAAATTCCTCTTGATGAATGGTTACTTAAATATCAATTAGCTTATTAACAACAACTATATTTTTCAGTATCATAACAAAGGAAAAGGAATTACCTACCAGAATTCCTCTTGATGAACACCTACTTAAAGACCAATTAACTTATTGAAGGGGATTTCCATATTACTCCTTTCTCACAATAAGCCAGTAAGCAATAGAATCCATTAAGATTCTCAATTTTAACATAAGATCTTTGAACTGTCAGATATTCCAGTATGCTTACATCAAATGAAAGATGCTCATACTATTGCATATAATTACAATTCCTACTAAAGCAAAAAGAAAAATACTTCCTTTTTACCATTATGCATAAAAAAAAATTACCTGGAAAAATCTTGCACGGTGTTTTGCCATAAAAACAGCAGGGACGAGTAAGCCATAAAGCTTTTCATAAAAATTAGGGTATTCCAGTCCATGTTGTGTCATAAGAATGAAAAGACTACTAAGAGCCATAACACTAATAACACCTCCAATGTCATATGATCTTGTTAAGAAGTCACTGCAAATCATCAAATGACAAGGAGTTTGCATTAGTTTCAAGGTTCAGGAGGATTGAAATAAAACAAATTAGCAAGTAATACACAAATGAAAATGCTTTTACCATAATATGGTAGGTTTTGCCATGTAAGGAATAACCATCTGATGGAGAGAAATCAGAACCTGCATATTTGCAACTTTTAATTTAATTGACATATTGATTTTTTATTTCATTTGAAATGGGCCATAAATAAATTTTCAGTGCATGAAATATCATGTTCCATCATCTACCAGTAGAAAATATCCCCCCTTGTTTGACACGCTAGTTCTCCTTTTTTTCATTTATCCTTTCTTCTCTGGTGATGTGCAGAAAAAGGGATGCCTTGACCAAACACCCCCTTTTCCATTATTACAGATAACGAACCCACCACCTTGTCTATCATAGATGAAGAACCCAACTCCCCAATTCCATTGTTACAGATAAAGGAATTTCCCATGCAGCCAATGTAGAAGAAGAGATCAATTTTATAGTTTTAACTTTCCATCACTCTCAGATCTTGAGACCTGAAAAATCAGTAGGATCAGTTTGGCAGTCTAAACACAGTGGTTCAAATGGTCTGTGCAGCGGCTTTGAACTGAACCACAAAGCAGATGCAAATCAGACTGGATAGATGACAGGTTCCTAGTCGAACCAGCCAGGCCCATCCAACTCTTATAACACTGGCATCAAAAAGACATATCAGATAAACATTCACCATTACCACCTCTCTTAACACATTATCAGCAGCAAAAAGCTTATTTTGGGCTGTAAGCAAAAGAGAGCAAGAATGTTTGGGGGAGGGGCATTGCTCTTCAGATTCCAAATCATGCTAGGGAGGTCATCAACACAGCATATAGCAGAAAATTTGATTGTTTGACTTTAATTAAAGAACCTTTCCAACTAATGGTTGATGTACCACATGGATAGCTTCCTTCGAATTCACTCGATCCCCCACTTTTACAAATAACACAGATAATCTAATTAGGTGCTCTTCTCACAACTTGTTTGCAAAGACTTCAAGACTAGCCACAGGTGAACACTTAACAATCCATTCCTCATGACCAAATCACTAACAAACCAAGTCCAAATATTTGAAATATCAGTTAATGATGACAAAGGGTCGTCCATCGACATATCCGAAGGTCCTCTGCCTCCTCATTGGCACATTCCAAGCAATGCATAATGCAGATTCAAAACCCACAATTTATTTGATCACGTATTAGGATAAATACAATCACTGAGATCGTTCATGTTGAAGATCTGGGCTAAAATGATGCAGAAAACCCACAAAGTTTAGTTGATCACATATTACGATAGATCCAACCATTATCACAGTCTATAGTGATATTTGGGCCAAATCAATGGTCTGATGATCAATATGATTATATCAACAGTTGATTTATATTTTTAGGATTTTTTAGTACATTCAGAAGAGTCATAGAGTCGATTCAAGTATTTTTAATCATTAATTAGATTTTTGGATTATGTTGAATGATTTTATTTTCTATCTTCATAAATTTTCTCATCGGCTATTTTGGAGTATCATACGATGTACAGTTGGTGTCCAATTGGTCTCATTTAACAGCCCATTAGGTTAGCTTTCAACAGGCCTCAGATCATGCAATCCCAACACTGTTTGAGAAAGTAATGGCCCACTGTTATGCAAAGACTTAAAGACTGCAAAAAAGGAGAGTAACAATACTTGTTTTATGATTCCTTGAATTCTCACAAAAGCAGTTGTTTTCTTTTGGTGATACCATGATGGAGCCAGGACGATAATGTGAAAGAGACCATCTATTTTCCTTAAATTCTACTCTCAAATCAGCAATATTCACATAATCAAAACACCTTATCTTTTAGGAATCCAATAACATATTAGCACGGCTTCATGACTTCCTCAACTAATGATTTTGATCTTGTGTTGCTGAAGATAAAGCCACGAAGTTCATCATAGCCAAAAGCTACTTCATCATAGCCACAAATAACCTTAGCTTTTCACTCAACAAATGCTACTTCAATTCAGCAAAGGTTTTAATTCTTCGGTCAGATTGCGTATTGAGGAATCAATCCTCAGCATGCCAACCAAACAATCGTAATAATTTTGACCAGAGTTCAGTAAACAATTCATTACGTTCTTTACTTCTCATTCCCTTTTTCCTTTGGGGGAATGTTAACAAAAGGTTCACTAGATATCCAGACAGCAAAAGCTACAAGCATCTAAGAATCAACAATCAAACCCAAATAAAAAAGGAACTACTCCCTCAGAAATATAATTAAGTAAAAATATGAAGAACCAAAAACCAACAACCTATAATCACTTAGAAGGCCATATTTGGATGAATCTGCAAAAACCTTATCTGCTAGGCATCCATTAATGGGTTTTTTTGCATATTCATAGCTCAAATATAGCAAATTTGCACTTTTTGACCCATAAAGTTCAATTTTGCATATAATGGCTTTCGGTTTGATATAATTTGCAAAAAATTACCTTCCATTACGTGATAACCTAATGCCATTTAAAAATCAAGTCAAATATATCAAAAATAACCCTGCATATAGTTGCAAAATATTTATGATTTTTTGACCATTTTATTTTTTTTCTTAGATCCAAGCCAACTACCATCTCTATTATCATTTTTTTATCTAAAAGAAATATTTTTAGAAGTATGGATGTTTGACTAAAAAAAATATTTTGATAGATTTATATTCATTTTTAAGAAATATTTAAATTATGTTTTGTATAGTTTTTTATTATATAATATTTAGGTTTTAGATTAAAAAAATGATAAGAGAGGTGGTAGTTGGCTTGGATCTAAGAAAAAAATAAAATTGTCAAAAAAATCATATGTTTTTCGCAACAATATGCAAGGGCATTTTTGCCATTTGACTTGATTCTTAAATGATGCTAAATTTTCATCTGACTGAAGGTAGCTTTTTGCAAATTATATCAAACCTGAAGCCATTATATGCAAAATTGAAATTTATGTGTCAAAAAGTGCAAATTTGTTATAATTGAGGTATGAATATGCAAAAAACCTACAAATCTGTTATTATTTATAAAGTATAAATCTCATACTGATTGTTAAGTTAAGAAAACAATATACAATATACGACCACTTTTTTAACTCCTGGTTATCAACCAAATGATGTAATATTCTTTCTTAATCCACAAAATGCCATATTAGATCAATCCATTGATCCTGTTTTCTCTTAAAAAGGTATTTTGTTGAGAATGTAATCCTAAGAATTTGCAAAACACAGCTCATGATTGACACAATGGACACGGAGGAATTCAGACCATTCAGAAGGAAAAGGATAACTCTATTACCATTAGTGATTAACAGATAGCAAAGGCACATAACATGGGAAATTATATGCACAAAATAGTTGGAAAATAGAAGGAATACTCGATAACATAAAAACAGAATATTTTCTCAATGAATACCTCCTTGTACACATCAAGCGGTAGTGGTAATCTTAGAAAAGATGTCCATGCTTCAGTAAATTTTGACTTCATCTTCTTGGAAACATATGAAGTAGACAAAGCCTGGGATAGGAAAGAAGACAACACAATAGATGCATTAAATTGCCAACTTTATACAATACCAAATATTTCGGACACAAGTAGGTTGTTAGGGATGCAGCAAAATGTTGGGTCGATATCCACATCATCACAGGACCTCCTAAAGTAGAGAGGCAGTCAAGTAGTTAATGCATTTTGTTTTCTAACCTGTACATATTGCATATGCATGACATTGAGATTATGACTAATACGAAGAGAAGGAAGATAATTGGAACCAACCAAAAGTTGATCGAAACAGGAAGCAAAATGATGAAGAATGTACTCAGTGGTTTAAGTCGTATGATGCTAAAACTGGGAAAAACTAGATGGTGAGGAATCGTGATAAGGGTGAGATGATTGAAACAAGCAGAAGACCACAACCAGGATGGGTTCACAATGGATATGAACTCATGCTTGCTTTCCAAGAAAAAGAGATTTGTGTGTCAATGAATGGCATCACCAGAATTGCAAAGAGCAAATATCTGAAGAAAAGCCACAAGGCTACAATGATGACAATGAATTTAGTTAGGTTTAAAATTTAAACTTTGCAGTAGTGTTGAACTTTGAACAAGTGTTTGCTCATGGAATAAGTGAAACAAGTATTCCAATGCATCATTGAGAGTCCTACATCTTATTAAAAGAAATCAGCAGAGTTGCTAATGTCCTTTACAAGGTGAACATTAGGAAAACATTTGTTTATTCATGTCAACAGGTGTACTACACAAGTTTCCATTTTCTCTCAGATACGATTTCTAGAGAAGAATCCCTAATAAAATCATTCCAACAAGTGGAAAAAACGGAACCACATGTCAGGGTCCTGAAAATCGCCAAGTAATTTGATTTTGATAAAATAGTAGTATTAAATGGGTCCCAAATTCAAGAAAAAAATAAGAAGTATCATAGAAACTCACATCATTGTTATATTTCAACTTCTCTGCCCCATCCTCCACAAGCAAAGATCCAGATGGTAGTTTGTGGTCAGCCTTTTTTGATGCAAATCCTAAGTCCATCAAATAACGGAAATTAATAATGATAATAATAATAATAACAACAACAACAATAATAATAAGGCATCTGAACCAACATCAGAACAAACAATATAGACAGATGGGGCAAATATAATACAATATATGTAACCGTGAACAGAAAATGCTGGAAAAAATGCTCAAAACACCATGCTTTGCATTAAGCATATAGGCCTCATAATAAAATTCATTTTCTAACAAGTGAAAAAACCAATACACTTTACTGAAAGTATTGAATAGATCAAATTGTCAACAAAAAAACACATCTGAAAATTACAAGGCCCGTCAACAGGTATCAGCCATGTGAATTACCATCACAACCCCTCCCTAACTCCCTCCCTGCTCATCAACAAGAATCTTCTAAATCACCAACAGGATCCCTCCCTCCCTGCCCATCAAGAAGCACCAGCCATCAGGCACATTAAGTACCATTGGGATACTTCCCTGATTCCCTCCTTGCCTGCCCATCAACAAGCACCAGCCACCAGGCATATGAAATACCATCAGGATCCTTCCCTTCCTGCGGCTTCCATCTAACATATGTTCATCAAATTGACCATTGCCTCCCTCCCTCCCTCCCTCCCTCCCTCCCTCTGTAGCTTCCATCTTGCATATCTTCATCAAATTGACCATTGCCTCCCTCCCCTTGCGGCTTCCTCTTACATATTTTCATCAAATTGACCATCTGCAACATGGCCAATCATAGTAGTGGATACATGGGAAACGTTTTCCATGGATTAAATCAGTGTCATTTTTACAGTCTTATCTAGATAACTTCAACTAAATCTGTGTCATTTGTACACTTATCTAACTAAAATCAGTTGTAGATTAACCTTACAACCATACTTGATTTCTATGTTGTTCTAACCCCAAGTGGTGTAGTTTAACAATAATAGACCAAGTTTTTTTTGGTTATTATTGCATCAGGATACTGAAACAGCAGTGTGTCCATGAAGAAATAAGAACCCTTCCAAGAACACCACTTCCATCCAAATGCTTGATAAAAATTCACATCCATAGGTCAACAACAGAAGATTTCGATGTATAGCATCCATCCAAAGAGTAAAATATACTCTCAATTGTTTGCACAAAAAGAAAGAATGAAAGAAAAGAAGAAAAATGCCATGTCTTTCACTAAAGAAAGAGAAAAAGAAGAGAGAGAGAGAGAGAGAGAGAGAGAGAGAGCGAGCGAGAGAGAGAGAGAGAGAGAGAGAAGATTTGTCTTTCAATGCAACAAGAAAAAGAAAGGAAGAAGCTATGTCTTCAATTAACACAAGAAACAACAAATGATCACCTGACTGACTCCACATTTCAAGATCTGGGTTCTGCTGGCCTTCGAATGGAGGAACTTGTGATAGAATGCCATACATCTTATGCATAGAAAACACTACACTGCTACAGAAGAACAAAATATCATATGAGCAGTGCAATTGCATTAAAAAAGCAAATCCAACATAATTTCTTTTGAGTACAAGTTTGGAAGTGAATATTTTGATAGACACTCACGATGTAACATAATATGGATATTGGGATAGAAAAGAAACAATTCATCATCATGTAAGCCCTAATCCCACTAATTCATTTCAGACATGAAAAAACCTTAAAAACTTGTGATTAAAAATATAAGTAGACAAAGTGCCTTGACGCAACCAGTCCATCCGATCATTCAAACAGGTCATAAAACACACCAATTGCAGGAAACCTAGATGTCATGCCAATCCACATAAAGATCAGGCCCTCTCCATATCATGATTACCAATGGAAAAAGGAAGCACACCAATCCATTTGAAAGAATTCTTAATTGTTGGAGCTGTAATATGTTGGAGACTAATAAGCCAGCATTTCATACTTCGGTTACTTTTGGTAAGGCAGATGACAGTGGTATTTCTGTTTGACACTGTTTTTTATATTATTTTGTCATATATTTTGATTGATGGTTAATTCTCTACAAGGAATTGAATAAAGACTCAGGAAAAAAAAAAATCCTTACTTGCTCCTTTTTCCATTCTTTCTTTCTTTTTTTCTTTTTTTTTCCCTTCAGTTTTCTTGGAATAACAAAATGACTTCTTCGAATCACAGAAAATTCTAGAAATGGCTCCCTCAATAATCTAGACTTCTCAGTACACAACAAAAACTACACACACACACACACACACACAAAAGGTTAAGGATCTCAATTTAGATCAAAGTAAATGCCATTGTAATGATGGCATCACATAATTCAATACCAAGTAGCAAGATAAATAATGGCCGTTTGATCAGAAAAATTAATAATTGTGCGCTACATATGAGAAAGAAAGAGAAATGAAGGTGGAAAAACTAAATGTGTAAGGAAATCAATGGCTAAATGAGAACTGACCTGGAAACTAGATCATCACCTCCTCCACCTTTAGATGAGACATTTCCTATGTTTAAATAGAAAAAAAAGAAGTTAGTCTTAACTCAAAAGAAGCCAGTGTATGTATAAGATTAGCCAAAGATAAAAACTAATAACTAATGGTTTGCTAGGCAAGTTCTATCATTCAGAACTGCCAGAAAGAACCGCAATCATTGTTGGCAAAAATCACATGATCAATGATTCAGAACATGCAACTTGAGTCGACTCACACATAAAATAATTGAATTCATTGATAAAGTCACAAAAATCTGAATCCTACAATTCAAGGTTAGATCACATGATTAATGATTCAGATCACGAATCATATGCAGGATCATTTGAGTCAATTTTTCATTAAAAAATCAGCACCATCTGACAGTATTGAATATAAACACATTCTAGGCACCTTTTTTCAAAGGGAATCACATGTGGTGACTGTGAGGAATTTTTCCTACCCAAAAGGCCTCTTTTGTTCTCTTCCTCATAAAATCCATAGAGAATATTCATGTTGGACTTTTGGGGTATATTTGGGAATGAAAGGAAATGAGGTGGGAAAAAAAGGGATATAGAATAGTAAAGGAAAAGTGAGGAAAATGATGTGATGTAATAAGGGGTAATGATTAGAAATAAAGTGAACAAAGATAAAATACTTAGCTTCTTGTATGAAAAGATGAGAAATAGTGACTGGAAATAAAGTGAACAAAGATAAGATACTTAGCTTATTGTATGAAAAGATGAGAAATAGTGACTAGAAATATAGGTAATAATGAAAAAAGGTAGGGTTGTTAGGTAGTTAAGATGTCAAATCATATCAAAAGTTGAGAAAAGGGTGGTGAAAGTTTCCACCCTCTTTTCCTCATTACTAAACACACCCCTCAGAGAAAAAAACATTTGAATGGAAATTTTCAAAGTTATTCAAAAAGCTCATTTCATTTGAAATCCTTTTTTTTCAGCAAGTTCTATCAACAAAAGCTTTCATGCAAGAAAGACAATTTCAAAACAAATTCTTCAAGTATTGCTATTTCTTTTTTTTTATATTTTTATATATTAATTTTGCTGGCTTTCATATTTTCTAACATAGTAAAACTGATTTTCGGTTTGTGTTTGGTTTTTTTTCTTTATAAAGTGTCTTAATGTTCCAAAAAAAGCAACCTTCGCAATGCAACAACTAAGAAAATCAATATCATGGAGTCATCTTTCAAATGAAACACCACCACCAAGCATGCACAAAAAAGGATTTGGCAGCTAGGAAAAAATGTGTTGATGCTGTGCAAGCAGAATTCCAAACTATTTTAAAAAGTACTATTTTGAGGGAGAGAGAGAGAGAGAGAGAGAGAGAGAGAGAGAGAGAGAGAGGTGAAGCTATGTTTGACGGTAAAGTGACCATTGGGGAGAACACAATAGAAGCCATGTGCTACACATTTGATGAATTTATTTTGAGGCATAGAATAGTCATTTGAGTTCAGTTTATTCTACACATATTAGAGATTTTATATATTTAATTGCTTAATTTTAGATTTGATGTAAACAACAATTGAAGAAGATATAAATCAACATAATGGATGGTTTAAATTATAGTTTTATTATTTTATTCAGCAATTTTACTTATATGCAGTTAAATTAGGATTTTCTTCTGCATATCAATTTTCTATAAATAAAGTAGCTTATAGTAGGGTTGGGACAGTTGAATTAGATGACTAACGAATACAACTTTCATGGTGTTTTTACTCTCTAATTCCTTTTTTTTTTTCTCAAGTTCTTCTCTTCACTTATTCTTGCCCCTGGGGGGTGCACTTAGTAAGCGGAAAAGAGGTGGAAATGTTTTCCTCCCTTTTTTCACCCCTTCCAATGTAATATTTTAATTACCTAAGAACTACATTTTTCCTCATTATCACCTATATTTCTAATTATTATCCCCCATATTGTTATACAAAAGCCTTTTTATTAACTTTATTTGTAATCATTACCCCTTATCACATCACATTATACCCTCTATTTTCCTTCACTTTTCTAGATTCTTTTTTTCCCTTCTTTTCCCTCTTTCCCAAACAAGGCTTAAATTCTTCTTTTCTTCTCCCATTGAAAAAGTCAAACCTCTTTTTTCCAAAAATTTTCCTTTCCCATTCTACGTCAAATCTTCTTTTGTTCTAAATCACCCATAATTGTCAATGATGATGACAATAAAGCCTAAAAATAGAAACAAGCCAAAGAAACCCGACAATGCATAAAACAAAAAAGGTGAAATAAGAGCCAAAACAACAAATGACTTTAGGGCATGTTTGGGAATTGGAAAAAGAGTTGGAAAGGAGGAAGAAAAGCAGAATATGGAAATTAGAGCAAAAGAGAATAAATGATGTACAGAATAGAAGGTAATGATTTTAAATGAAGCAAATAACAATAAAATACATACGCTTATTAAATGAAAAGATTAGGAATAATGATTGGAATATATTTAATAATAAAGAAAAGTAAGGTTGCTGAGTTAGTTATATGCCACAAAGAGCGTAAAGACAAAAAGAGATCTCTTTTGCTCATTACCAAACACACCCTTAAATGCAACTTGAAAGAAAGAAGATAGAGAAAAGTCTGGATGGAGTACAGACCTTGAACAATTTTTTATGCATATGGACTTCCATTTAAGTTGGTTAAAAGTCCATTTTTTCCGCTAATATGCTATACTGTCATTTGTTTATGAAGTTTCATGAAGGATTCAAACTACCATCTTATCATTGATTTGTAACACGCTATTGAAGGAAGACGTAAAGAATGTTGTGAGAGCATGATTGGAAAGTGTAAGAAAAGTGGGTTAAGAATGGGTGCAATGATTATCTCCAATGGTTGGACAGGTGGGAAGAACTGTCCAATCACAATTTTCCTGTACACAGGCCATCCAGAACAGTTTTCTTTAAAAACACGGATACTTTGGGCAGTACTGAAAAAACTGATAATGTATATGAGTTGCTTGACTCAATGGTACAAGACGTTAGAGAAGAAAATGTTGCACAAGTGGCTGCCAAAATGCTAGCTCATATGTGAAGGCTGGGAAACTTCTAATGGAAAAGATGCAGTATTTATTTTGGAACACATATTGGGCACATTGGAAAAGATGCTAGCTCATATGTTATTATGTACAAAAATGTTGGCTACCCATTGCATATGCTAGTAATTTCTTGCTGCCTTTAATTAAGGTCCTCCTTTTGGTTGATGATGATAGCATACCTAAAAGGTATATTAATAAAGCATGGTCTATCCAACATATACGCTTGTAATGTCTTGTCTCCTTTAGTTAAGGTCCTCCTTCTGGCTGATGGCAATAGCGTCCCTTCAGTGGGGTATATTTATGAATCAATGGACTGAGCAAAGGAATAGATCATAAACAACTTAGGAGCAGAAAACAAATATGAAGCAATTAGGAAACTAGTTAATGAAAAATGGAATTGCCAGCTTCACCATCTTTTACATATGGTGGCTACCCACCTAAATATGCAATTTCTTTACATTGATGTGAAAATCAAGACAGGATCATATTATTATCTTGATCGGATGATAAATGCTAGGAAAGAAAGGTCCTTACATATGAACAAGTGCATTTGTTTAGAAATTCAAAAGGGCAAGCAACTATATTGCTTTTTTAGCAAGGAATTTGATATTTTCCTCTTGGGTTAAACCAGTGTTTGTATTATCAATTTTATCATTAACGACGGTATTATCATTGATAAAGTCGTTCTCCATGTTGGTCGATTCACTCCGGGGGGGGGGGGGGGG